>RXID01014922.1:0-36857 GCA_005019695.1 Trichopus zeylanicus subsp. travancoricus
ATCAGTGACTCCATCGATCTTCATAATCAGGGAATGATGTCTGTTGGTCGATTTAATATATCTAATGACAAATATTATTCTTCCCGTAAGACTTCTCAGCAAGCAAAACAACATTCTAAAAAGCGTGCTTCACAAGGTATCAAAGTCATGCATTCAGTTCCTGCTTTGAAATTGCAAACCATGAAACCCAGGTTGAGCAAGTAAGAACACAATCCTTTGTCTTTTGTTGTATCAATTCATTATATGCTTTAGCCAGTTCTTGAACTCTATCAAGATACATGGAATTATTTTTGAAGTCTCTTGAATAAATTTAAAATCCTGTTCTTTTATTGGTCAAGAGAATTGGTCTCATAAACAATTGTGATCAAATTGCAACTCTGTGTGCAGCATTTAACTACTGTTTTTTTATATGTCATGTGACAAAGAAGTGAAGAAACATATTTTATATGAACCTCTAGAACTGATTATTTAAGTGGTGGCTGTAGAGCATCCATATTTGTGGTTGTCAGTTTTACATTGTAGAAGGAGATGAAACTTGGATGTGATGGGTAAGTATGTTCATTGTCCATTGGAGAGAATCAACGTAGATATGGTGCATAGTGGTGAATGAAATTGAGGATTTGTTTAAAGCTAGAGCTGTAGCATGGAGAGGAAGGTCATGGATGGCAGAAAATATTGATGGTGAATGGTCTGGCAATGTGGGATAGATGGAGAGGGAGAGAGGAGAGGATCAGTGACAAGCAGGGGAGAAAATATGTCAAATTTTTTTATAGTGGTTTAGGATTTTCTTTTATATTCATTCATCATTATAAGATGAAGTGCTCATGTTCTTCATACAAAAAAAAAGGACAAAATGACTTCAGTTGGATTTGTTGCTGGATATGATTCTTAGAAATTGGCCCACTAATTTAGATTGGAGCAGTTGCTAGAGTTGGGCATGGCAGATGGTGTCTAGGGTGGCTGCAAACCAATAGGAACAAAGAACCTCTAAATAAGTGTAAGGAGCTAGGTCTCATTGGGCATGTTCTTAATAAAGTTAATTCTTAGAAATGCTTTCTGCTTTTTAATGTTCTCCTGTACACTTGTGAAAAGACTCTCTGACATAAAAACAATGGATATTTATGGATTACAGGTATGGTTTACTTATTCTGTATTTGTTTGTGCATGAAAATTAATCTGCATTCATGTTTTAGGATAGAAAAGGTTCTTTTGTGTAATCTTTGGTTATTTCTGAATTCATTTTTCATTTATTAACTTGGATAATTTGCTAGTTTGCTTTTTATTTGTTATGAGTATTTACCAGATTATTCACCTCCTATCTTTTACATTTTTGCAGTAAAGAAATTGCTAATTTTCATAGACCTAAAGCACTATGGTATCCCCGTGATAATGAAATTGTCACCAAGGCACAAGGCATGCTATGCGCACATGGAACAATAAAGATCATATTGCTAAGTTTGGGAGGAAAAGGAATTAGACTTCATGTTGAAGCAGATGAGACTTTGTCTTCTGTCAAGTCAAAAGCATCCAAAAAATTAGGTTAGCCATTTTGCTTGAAATAGTTTCTATTGGAACACTTTATTTTGGTGCATTGTCTTCTTTCAGTCAAGTTGAAGGCATTTGCAAAGTCAGGCATCAAATCCTTTTGACATTAAGCTGTGATGCATTGTTGAAGGACTATATGTTTTTGTTCTTTAATTTCCTTTCTATTCCTGCTCGGTGGCTAAGTTGTTGGGGCTCAGTAACTTGAAATTTGCACATATTCTGATAAATACGTATGCTAATTTCCCACATTTATGTGATATTTATAGCTTCCACTTAGACATTTTGGTTTCGTTTGCAATAACGATAAACATTCTTGCTCTGATAATGCAGAGTTCAAACCAACTGAAAATGTGAAAATAATTTACTCTGGAAAGGAGCTCAAGGATGATAAGTCTCTAGCTGTACAAAATGTGCGGCCAAACTCTGTGCTTCATCTTGTACGTACAAAGATACATTTATGGCCAAAGGCTCAGAAGTTGCCCAGTGAAAACAAGCCTTTGCGTCCTCCTGGTGCATTTAAGAAGAAGTCTGATCTTTCTGTGAAAGATGGGCATGTCTTTCTTCTGGAGTAAGTGATCCTAAAGGTTTAGAATTCAAATACTATACCATGAACTATCATCAAATATAAGCTATGCTATAAAGCTAAACTGCATGGTTGAATTTTATTTATTTATTGTTTTTCTGTTTGTGTGAATGGAGACATGGTTGGAATCTTTTGTTTTTCGTCAAGTATCCTAGCTACTTATTGCTTATTAAACCTTTTTTTCCTCTTATCACAACTTCTAGTTGTCCTAGTCTTCTGGTTCATTGCCCAATGTCTTTGTGTGATCAGTTGAATGGGTTTCATTTGCATGTCTTGTAAACATAGCAGGCCTGCTGTGGTTTAGTTTGATATATCCTTTGCTTGAAATAAAGTGAATTTGATAGAGTTTTAGGTAGGAAGAATTGTACCTCGTAGGGTTTAGTGGATGCTAGTGTTTCAGAGACAAAGGAGAGAAAAAGAAGAGACTGCTGTTTATTCAAGTAGTAGGAAAGAGAAGTGTTATAATAGAGTAGAGAGAGTACAATGAATGTTCTGATCTGGGGACATACATATTTATAGGTGCTAAAGTCCTATTCCAACTTCGCAAAAATTCTGAAAATAAGTCTCAAGTCTGGTAGGGACTTGATTCAGATTCCACTAGACCTGGATCCATAGTAGGACCAGGAAGAGGACTAGGAAAGGCAGTAAGTACAGTTTTTTTTTTTTTTTTTTGAATTTGAGACAGTATGTACAGTTAACCAAATAATAGACAGACCAGCAGCCAATAATATAATAAGAGATATTCTTCATATTCTTCAACACAAATAAAAAATTTATTTTCATCTTCACGTCAAGTTACATTTTTATTTGGCCCACCCATGACCTAAATCCAAGTTAGTTAGTCACATCACTTGACCTATAACCTCATTCAAAGGAACTTGGGTTAAGATATTATTCCTAATCTTTTTCCCCCTTTTTCATATATAGCATTAATGAAATCCTTCAGAATCTACCATTATAGACAATCGGTAGGGCAGTGGGTTGGGTTTTGCTTAATCTCCTTACAATGGCCCTTTTATCTGATGATTTGGATTGTAAGCTAGTTTATGCTACATTTTTTGATTTGGTGATGTCGCTAGCACAAGACATGACGGTCATAGTGAATTCCATATCTGATTTAACCAGTGTTTTTCTTCTGGTGTAGCCAATTCTCACATTCAAATATATTCAGATGTTGATGATATTATCTTTTGGCGACTATTACAATCTAATGACTGCTAATCTTCAATGTCAAATATCAAGTGCTATTCTATGTTGTTTCCACATTTCTTAGGCAATAGTATTGTGCCCCCTAAATTTTATGGTTTATGTGTAGGTACTGTGAGGAAAGACCTTTGCTCTTAGGCAATGTTGGTATGGGAGCTAGACTCTGCACTTATTATCAAAAGTTGGCACCTGGTGATCAGACTGCTTTGACTCTGAGAAACAGCAACCAAGGACTGGGTAGTTTGCTCACGCTTGATCCGACTGACAAATCTCCTTTTCTTGGAGATATAGGTCCAGGTTGCAGCCAGTCTTTTCTTGAAACAAACATGTACCGTGCACCTATATTCTCCCATAAATTGCCCTCAACAGATTATCTTCTGGTTCGTTCAGCAAAAGGGACACTCTCCCTTCGGCGCATTGATAAATTGTATGTTGTTGGACAACAAGTAAGTTCGAAGCCCTGCAGTACATTCCATTTGTCTTTGTTTGCCATGTTTTTTATTTTCCTTAAAAGTTGTGGAAGCTTGTTTTCTTTTTTGTATGACTTTTGTTAAGCTTAATTGGTTGTGATAGAAACAAGGTAGGATCACATGGCAATGTGCCAAAAATGAGAAACATATAGAGTGCTAAGTTACATTTTTATTTCATCTATCACTCTTGCATCTTTCCCTAGTCTAGTTTTCTTGGAAATCCGAAAGTATATGTGAAAGGAAAATTGACTTAGCCAGCACAATGACAAATCCCTGTTTGTTTGGTTGAACAAGTAGTGATGAGATGAAGTGGGGATTAATTTCCCACTTCATCTTCTGTTTTTGGCTGCTATCTCATTAGTCATTTGGACTGTCTCATCTGTGGAAAATATAAACATCCACTTTAAGCATTTGGATACCCCTTTGTTTTCAGTTCTCTATTGTAAAACCAATGTATTAGAAGACATAAAAAGACCTCTAGAATGTTCCTGTTTTAGCACTATTAGTAATATTAGAATAAAATGAACGCAGAAGTCTCTTGGGTGATGGCATGCAGGCTATTGCATGAATGTTCATTGCTGAGAAGCAGACTGTTTTAGTCCCCCTTTTTCTATAGGTTCTTGTCTAGAACCAAATAATCTGAAGCAAGACATATCAGCAAATTAAGCTATTCTGACTGTAGGCTGAAGTAGCAATTCATCACAAGTTTTTAGATACTGGCTTATAAGTTTTGACTGTGTAGGCTGCAAAAAAATGGCATCCAACCTAGTCCTCATGGCTTTTTTTGTAAGATTAAGGCAGGAGTGAGAAAGAAACAAGTTTTATCTGATCCCCAATGTTAAAACATTCGATTGCTTGCCTTTGCAAACTGTGACCTCGAACTTGATGAAGTTTGTCTAGGAGGTAAAAACCTGTTATGGTATATGGTTTCCATTGAGTTTCTATTGACAGCTATGAGTTCAAGTTGCTTCTGTTCTTTGCCTTGGAACTTCAGTATCTTGATAACTATCTGGTAGAAACTGTGCATTTTTTCAGAAGTCTTAACTTCTTTGGGGCAAGTTATGTGATTTTTATATGATTTTTGTTTTCAGATAATGTTCTCTCATTAGTCTAAAACAAAGAAAATCTATATTCTTCTTTCCAACCTGGGACTGTAGCATTGCAGCTAAGTATAGCATGCTTTTTTTGATGTGTGAAAATTGGGACTGCCTGAAATTGCTGGTTTTGTGCTATTTCTGCCTGAAATTGCTGGTTTTGTGCTATTTCTTCCAGTGCAATGAGTGCAATAACTTGGTGTTTGTTCTCTGCAGGAGCCTCATATGGAAGTTCTTTCGCCTGGGACAAAAAATGTCCAGACTTATCTTGTCAACAGGATGCTAGTTCATCTGTACCGTGAATTTCAAGCCAAAGAGAAGCCTGGTTCTATTCCTTACGTTCGATCTGATGAGTTGGCAGCACTGTTTCCTGGTCTGACTGATCCCTTTGTAAAAAAACGATTGAAACATTGTGCAGATCAGAAGGTCAGGTCTGTTCCTATCGGGCATGTTATTACTGGGTGATAGACATCATGTTAAATCTAGCAGGGACTGGCCTTGTTTATTGAACTTATATTCATTTGTTTATGTACTTCGAATTTTTTTATCATCTGTGCCACTCAGTGATAAATGCACTTTATGAACTTTACAGAAGGGAGCAAATGGGTCTTTTGTATGGGTAAAACGAAGTGATTTTCGCATTCCATCAGAAGAGGAATTGAGAAGGATGTTGACACCTGAGAATGTAAGTTTTCCAACTTCACCATTGAAATTTAGTATTAGGCGGATTTCTTCTTGATCTGATTGGCAGGGTTTAATCTTATGCCGTAGTATTGGGCCTCAATGGTACAACTTTGTAATCACAAATGGCACTTAAAGCCTATATTTGCTTGGCATTTTATCAAGTTCTGTATATGCTTAAACCTCTCCTTTGCTTTTGGCGATGAGATTTGTAATGTTGCAGAATTCACCATTTGTTTTTCATGCTTCTTTTATCATCAGGTTTGTTCCTTTGAGAGTATGCAAGCTGGCCTTTATCGACTCAAGCGTTTGGGAATAAGGAGGCTTACTAATCCAGGTGGACTTTCTTCTGCAATGAACCAGCTTCCTGATGAGGCCATTGCTCTGGCTGCTGCATCACACATTGAGAGAGAGTTGCAGATAACTTCGTGGAACCTTAGCAGCAATTTTGTTGCTTGTACAAATCAGGTGTGCTTTCTGTCTAATGTAGATAATCAAGGAGGGCTGCATACAGAACTATATTAGATGAATGGATCTTTCCGTCTAATGTAGATAATCAGCGAATTTGGCCCAGTAGACCATACTAAACATAGTCTTAACAACAGTATCAAACTACTGATCACAGTTAAGTGATGTCAAATTGGTTATTAACTGCAGCTGTACTTGGTCTGGTATATCATTAGATGTGATAAGTACACAAGTTATAAAGCCAAATGTTCCAGAACTAATGGACAAATGGATCATCTAGCACTGAATCACCTCACTTGAGGCTATTTAGACCCTAATCTATATGCTAATCATTTCAACAATTTCAGGTCTCATCCAATTGGATGTCATCCTTGCACTGATAAAGCGTATGTTGTCCGTATTGGAGGTTTATTTAATAGATTGAAACTTAATTGGACTTGCATGTAGCTTAATTACCGCCAATTAGATCTTAGTCGTATGACTATAAGTTTGTTTGTGTCTAATCCTATTTGGATGACATTTGGAATTAGCATACTAATAATCCATGATTATTTGACCTTTTTTTTTTGGGTTAAGTGCACAAACAAATTGGGTAATCAACAGAAAGATACTTGTAAGTAACAACATAAAGAGTACAGAATTTCATCAGTTGCTATGTGATAATTTATAATTTAATTGTTTTTCTTTTTAATTCTTTTTAGAAAGTGTTTTTAGTTTATTTGGAATTTTAAAAACTTGTTATCAAATAGTAAGAAATAGAAAATGTCTGAGGTCAAAAACTACAGCTAGCTAAACTGCCAAAAAACCGATAAATCACCTGTACCTGAAGAAAAACTTGAGAGGCTGATAATGGAAACAAAAGTTCAAACATGGTTTTTGCTATGACTCGGTATCATCTGAAGTTCTCTGTACTTTGGTATCTTTGTAATTTATGTTGTATGTGAACCTTTGTAATTAAATTTTGTATGCTTGTTATCCTCTTAGGATCGAGAAAATATCGAGCGCTTAGAGATAACAGGTGTTGGTGATCCATCTGGTCGTGGATTGGGGTTTAGCTATGTCCGTTTGACTCCCAAGGCACCTATTTCTGGTGCAATGGTGAAAAAGAAAGCAGCTGCTGCACGAGGAGGATTGACAGTTACTGGAACTGATGCTGATCTCCGCAGATTGAGTATGGATGCTGCACGTGAGGTTTGTGATGTTGGTTTCCAAGCATGTCTGTTGTTTATCAACCATATAAATGATGTTTTTAATCAAGTTGAACCCAGGATATCAATACCTATTTTCCAATAAAGCACAAAATTTAAATGTAGCACTGGTGTTTATTCTGAAATTAGATGGTTGCAGTGTGTAACTTGGTCCTTTGATGGTTGCTTGTTGAGTTAAGATTTTAAACATTATGTCACTGCATATAACTCAGGAAAATGCAGTTTTGACAATAGCTATGAAAACATGGTCATAAGTGGGACATGAACTCTGGACTCATCCTAGAATGAATCTGATCTATTTAGAGAATCTGGAGAATTAAATTTGGGACTTTTTAGATAAATTAAAGCATTGGCAAAGTGGGAAGTGCCACTTTGGCTTGCTTCCCAAAGTGAACTGCATCACATTCTGTGTTTGGTTTGGAGGAAGTGCTGTGGTAGGCATAGGAGCCACTCCAGTATGTTCACGATACTAGTGAAAGTTGCAGTTCAGTTGAATAAGCTGTAATAGCCATGAAACAATGCTGGCTGTATTTTATTTAATAATTGCCAAAAAGATGCTGTAAGTTGTAAAATGTAGCCTCCACCACTTGCCTTGTAAGAGAAACTCTCTCTGGCCTGTTTGGATGGAAACATTTTCCATAGGATGATGGGAATTGTGTCTTGCACTGGATTTTTTTTCTCAGTAAGTTATTGTCCTCTAGTGTTTCATTTTCCGCTGGAACCACAAGATTACATATGAAAATGCCAAAGAGCTGAGATCTTTTTTTATTGTTTCTATGGATTGTAGCTTGTACGTGATTCCATATGAAAATGCAAAAGAGCTGAGATTTCTTTTTATTTTTCCTATGAATTGTAGCTTGCATGTGATTCTATATGAAAATGAAAAAGAGCTGAAATTTTTTTTTATTTTTCCTATGAATTGTAGCTTGCATGTGATTCTATATGAAAATGAAAAAGAGCTGAAATTTTTTTTTATTTTTCCTATAAATTGTAGCTTGCATGCCACTCGCTCATTATTATTAATGGTCACTAAGCCACCAACCATAGGGATTGGGTTGATTGCACCTCAAATCCTATGGAAAACATTTTTAATTAGGGTCCATTTGGATATGTAAGAAAATAATCCATTAGTATTTTTTTCCTAGGATTTGGGTTGCATGTAAGATCATTTCCTACAAAAAATCATATGGTTATTATGGTAAGGTCACTAATGATATGGACAAACTTACATGCAAATTCCATTTCTTAGGAATATTTTCCAATGAAAGAAAAAAAAACTTATAAAGCCTCCAGTTCCTATGGAATTTGGCATATCCATGTTAATTTTCTGGCTTTTAGGTTCGCATAAAACTGAATTCTAGGATTTTGTTGAAGCCTTCATGTGTCGTGACTCAATTACAAAAGAGGATTAATGGGCAATGATGAACATGAGATACGTGAGCTTTTGGAAGGCAATAGTATGACCAATTCTTGCATAGCTTGACCTATTGTGGGGTCTAAGGCCTAATTTTCGTCTTTCAGAACCTTTCATCAAGTTGGATTATAAATGTTATGTAGGTCGAACTTTCTCTTGATGGTTCTTAGCTTCTCTCCTTGTAGTGCTTTGGTAAATACATCAGCTAGCTGATTTTTTATTCCGCATTTATGAGCCTCACTAGTTGATTTTGAATTTTTTTTTGAATAAAGTGTAAGTCAATCTCTATGTGCCTCACTTTTTGATGTAGGTCGAACTTGCTCTTGATGGTTTTTAGCTTCTCTCCTTGTAGTGCTTTGGTAAATATATTAGCTAGTTGATTTTTTATCCTACATGTATGAGTCTCACTGGTTGATTTTGAATTTTGTTTTCAATAAAGTGTAAGCCAATCTCTATGTGTTTGATTCTTTCATAAAATACAGAATTATTTGTTATGTAGAACTGACTAGTTGTCACAATAAATTGGAGAATGACCCTTAAGTATATATCCTAACTCGGTTAGTAAAATTCTTAACCATAACATCTTACAAGTTGCAAGTGTTATATCTCTATACTTTGCTTCAACACTTACTACTGTTTGCTTCTTGCTTTTTCATATCCTTGGTTTCCCTCCAATCTTTATGCATATTACCATGGTTGATCTTCTATCATTGGGTGAGCTGGCCAATCTGCTTCAACCTTTAACTTTTCATTCTTCTCATACCATAGTCCAATACCTGGAGTTCTTTTTATGTATCTGAAAATTTAATATACTGCATCCAAATGGGATCTTATAGGTTTTTGCATGAATAGATTCACTATACTCCGTGTTTGGCTAATATATGGTCTGGTTATGGTGAGATATATTAGTTTTTCCACCAATCTCCTACACCCTTTTGAATTTTCCAACATTGTACATTGATCAACTCTCAATTTGATGTTTGAATTTATAAATGTGCTGGTTACTTTTATTCCTAACAATCCAATTTCCTTGCCTAATCTATGATATATTTGTATTGGGATAAAATCGGTCCTTGTTGAGAGTGAAAATCTCTATTTTTAAAAATTAGTGAAGTTTCTCAAGATTCTCTATTTTAAATTTGATTTTCATGAACTCCCTAAGATTTAAGTTTCGATCTATATAGTTTTCAGTGATAATGATATCATTTACATATACTGGAAGAACAATGATTTTTGAAGTACTATGTTTTACAGATAAAGAGTAATCAATCTGACTCATTTTGAATTTATATTCAACTGTTATTAAGCAAAATTTTTTGAACTATATTTTTAGGGACTTTCAAATCATATAGTGCTTTTTTCAACTTGCATACTCCTCTACTCTTGAATTGAAGCCAAGAGATTCACACACATATATTTTTAGAAATACATTTTTTAATATCCAATTAATGTATCTTCCGCTCTTGATATGTTGCCAAAGATAGAATGAGATTGATTTTGTTTACTTTTATCGCTGGTGAGTATGTTTCAAAATAATAAATTCTATAAGTTCATGCATATCCTTTAGCAACTAAATTTGTTTTAAATCTCTCTATTGTCTCATCTGCATTGTACTTTAATGTGTATATTCATTTATAACCTACAACTGATTTATTCTTGGGTCTTTGTACTAACTCCTGTGTATCATTTTTATGAAGTGTTTTGATTTCAATGAGCATGGTTTGTCTCCATCTTTTTTTGACAAGGCTTTACTTACAATTCTAAACATTGTGCTATAGGTAAATTTTAATGTAAAACTCTTGTATGTTGGGGTCATAGCTTTGTATGATACAAATTTTGAGATAAGATGTTGTGTACATGTTTTTTTTCTCTTTCTCATTGCAATGGGTTTGTTATACTTTTTTGAATATGCTTGGACAGTTGGTTGGTCTTTTGGCTCTTTCTCTGCTTCAAGTCCTAATAAGTCTTTATGTTTAACTTCTTGTTTCCTTTTTGTTCATTAAGATCTATCTCTAGAACTTGTCTCTTCTAAATACTCTAACTGGTCTGGTGGATCGTGTGTTGTTGGACTTTTATCGAATTTTTTGATGGTGGTTGTAGCATTAACTTGTCTCATTTCTTTCTTCTTATATATACCAAGGTGTGAGATTTGTTTTTCTCAATGGGTACTTCTAAAGGTGATACATATAAAGGAATCCTAATTTCATAAGTTTTGTCATCATATTTTCCTTTTTCAATGTAGTATGTTATTTACTTATGAAAGCAATATCGGTAGAGACACAATGTTTATGAGTTTTAGATTCATAATACTTGTAATTCTTCTTAATTTGAGAGCATCCTAAAAATATGTATTTTATAGTTTTTGGTTGCAATTTGTCTTTAAGAGAATCATTGTTGTGGACATAACATATAAATTCAAATATTCTTAAAATTAAGCGAAATGAATTCTCACTGAGACATAAAACTTGAAAAGAAGATTTATGGTTAAGAAAAGAATTAGGAGTTTTGTTGATGAGAAATGATGTAATGAGGATTGCATCATTCCAATATGATGTGGTAACATTCCTCTCAAATATTAGTGCTTTTATAATTTTAAAGAGGTTTTTTTTTCTTTCAACGATTATATTTGTCGAGTGTAGATATATGATATTTGAGAGATAATATTATAATTAGCTAAGTTGGTTTGAAATTGATTAGAAAAATATTTTCATCCATTATCAGACCTAAGTATGTTGCTTGTAATATTAAATTGATTCTGAATTTCTTTACGAAAGAGTTGGAATATCTTAAATATTTTTGGTTTTTTTAATAAGTAAAGCCAAATCACCATTGAGTGATTATCAATAAATATTATAAAGTATTTGTACCTATTCATAGAGAGAGTTTTGGCAATCCACACGTTATTATGAACAAATTTAAAAGAAAGAGAATCTATGTTATTAATTTTAGGAATATAAACTGATTTATGATGCTTAGTAGTTTCACAAGATTGATAATGATGTTTATTAGATACATTTAAAGTATAATGATTTTGGTTCTTATATTTCTGAAGTTAGAATGTAGAGACCTTTGTCTTTAATTCCCACCAATCATCTTCCCAGATTTGAGATCTTGAAAAATATATGATTGGAAAAGAATGTTACGCAATTTAAAGGTTTTGTCAATCAAATTGATTAAGATTAGATTGATTGAAAATTTTAAAATTAGGAGAACACATGAAATCTTAATTGAGGAGATTGTCACGTCTCTTTCTGTCACTGGTAACAATATTCCATCTGCTAGTGCGATATATTTTATAGTTGATAATTTTTTATAAGTTGTGAAAGAAGTAACATTACTAGTCATTTGATATGAGGTTCTAACATCTATGATCAATGAATTCTTTTAGAAAGGTTGACTTGTGGAGAGTGATTTTGAGGAGTTTGAGATATTGGTAGTATTTTGAAAAATTTTGTTATATTTTTCTGTAGGTATAGATGCTTGATCCATCTCCAGTCTTTGCTCCTTATCATCTTTATGCTTAGCAAATGCTTTTTGGGAGTTGTTTGCTCATGCAGGTTTTTAATTGTTCATATTGGGAATTAAGTCCAACTACAAAGTAGATTATCTTAACTCTTTCTCTTTTCTTTGCATGTTCTGTTCCAACTGGGAGGTAAAATTCTACCTCATCCCATAGTTTGTTCATGATCCCAAAGTACTCATAGAGATTCTTTCCATCTTATTTGGTCATGAAGATTTTCTCATATACCACGAACACTCGCGTGATTTTATTATCACTCCCATACAAATTTGGGAGCTTGTCCCCTATCGCTTTAGAGTTTTGTTGGTGGAGCAAAGTCCGACCAACATTGGGTTCAAGGCTCTTGAGGATCATAGACATAACTTCATGGTCCATTTTTCTTCTTTATTGGCTGCTCTTTAGGAAAAAAGTATACTTATTTTTGGAGATCGAGTAGATTTCTATTACTTGAGCCCAAGGCAAGTAATTTTTAATTCCCTTCAATTTGGTGGAAGTAATTTGAAAGTTTTCTCCTTTTGTGAAGGCTTATTGTTTTCATTATTGCTGGTCATCTAGTCTCAGTCTGAATTTTGAGAAATGTTTGGGCAACTTCAGGATTCTTGTTTTCAGTTTTGGTCAGTAGGGATCATGCACAAAAAAAGCTTTAATTGTTAGGGTTTGCATGAAACTGAATTCTAGGGTTTTATGGAAGTCTGAAATAAACACTCTAATGCTTGTAATTTCTGAAGCTGATCAGTTATAGATATATATATAGATAGAGGTGGTTTGAGTTCTACCAAAAGTCCTAGTCGGGTTCTACTCCTAATCGGATTTGACTTATACCTGGTTTTGACTAATGGTCCAATTATAAGAGAGGATTAATGACCAATGATGAATTTATGGTACATGAACTTATTGGAAGGTAATTCTTGGTGCAACCAAGACTTATATAATTGGTCCATTGTGGGGTCCGAGCTCTAACTTTCATCTTTCAACAATGCAGACGGGCCTTTATTTCTTTTACAAGGTATCCGGACAGGACCTGAATAGTTGTTTTTTCTCAAAGAATGGATTAATCCCTTTTGAATTATTAGTTTGATGTACGTTAAAATCTCTAAAGAATGATGTAGACAAGATGGATAATGTTGACGTGCTAGAAGACCATGAGTTTTTTGCTTTTTCTTGAGGCTCAGGGATGGGGCATGTAGTTGACAGTGGTGATTTATATTCCCTCTGGCTTTATTCTTTTCCTGATAAAAGGTATTATATTAATTATTAGTTTTGTTTCTCTTGCTAGGTTCTCCTGAAATTCAATGTGCCAGATGAACAGATTGATAAGTTGACTAGATGGCATCGGATTGCTTTGGTGCGCAAGCTTTCAAGTGAGCAAGCTGCATCAGGGGTTAAAGTTGATGCGACGACCCTCAATAAATTTGCACGTGGTCAGCGAATGTCATTTTTACAGCTTCAGCAACAGACTAGAGAAAAGTGTCAAGAAATATGGGATCGACAAGTTCAAAGTCTTAGTGCTGCTGATGGTGATGAAAATGAGAGTGACACTGAAGCCAATAGTGATCTCGATTCATTTGCTGGGGACCTAGAAAATTTGCTGGATGCTGAAGAATTTGAGGAGGAAGAAGATGGTAATGCAGATTCCAGAGGAGATAAAATAGATGGTGTTAGGGGGCTAAAAATGAGAAGGTGTCCCTCTCAAACCCGAACAGAAGAGGAGATTGAAGACGATGAAACAGAAGCAGCACTTATACGTAGATTGTTTGATGGTACAAAAATAGTTCATGCTTTGTGCCTCCTGTTTTGTGAAGCTTCTCCCTTAGTTAGTTTTGCCATTTTTGATAGTCTCTGTTTTCTATTGATGCTCTTGCCTTTAAATTCACTTGATTCTTTCTTTTCATCTGCATCATATCACCCTTACTGTTCTTTAGAAGATGTTGATTAGCCATTTTGTATATTCACATTTTAATATTGGTGTGTAGTAGTGTTCTAAATTGTTTTCTATTTTATGATTTCTTTTGCAGGTGAGGAAGCTGATATAAAGAAGAAGAAACCTGCCACCTCTGTATTCCACGGCTCTCATTTGGTTATTGAGAATACTGACTCTACTAGAAAAACTAATATGCTTGTCAGACAAATGATTAATACACCACGATCTGAGGCCTCTGCTTTGAAAGACATGATGATGAATGAGTTATACGAGGTAATCTTCCTTTGGCAAATGATTTGCTGCGAATACAATTCTTGCACTTGATGTGATGTTAGAAGACTGAAGGATTGCTTGCGCGAATTAATTTGAAATTCTAAATTTGTTCCAATGCAGACTGAGAGGTTTACTGAGAGTAACTCATCCTTGAAAGCCAAGGAAAAGAAGAGCTATGGGAAAAATGATGACCTACCCTTGATGAAAAAGAAAAATGTGTCAGCTAAAGATGTTGTCAAGGTAGCCATTTATTGTTTATGATTTTAGGCTTTAGCTTGTTTTCAGAAGCTTTACAAGTAGAGTTCTAGTCTTTTTATGCTTCATTAAAAATGGGACTTTTTGTACGAGACTTTCTCATTTAAAATCTGTTTTCTGAATTTACCCTTAGACATAAACATGGTATGTAAGTCCATTTGGCCATACTGTTATTGTTTGAACACTTATATTTTTGAGATTGCTTTAGCAGTATTTTACAACCAGATACAGCCTCTACTCCCAGTTTTCATGATTCAACAAATTATTAAGTGGCTTTTATTTCACAGGTCAAGGAGAAGAAACCATTTGATAAACCTGTGAGAGAAGGGTTTGTCTGTGGAGCTTGTGGTCAGGTGCATAATCCACTATTTGTTTGCATCAGTGCTCAGAATATTCTGGTTTTTCTTAGTGACTGAAACACTGTGATGCATCAGATTGGACACATGAGGACCAACAAAAACTGCCCAAGATACAGAGAAGATGTTGACAATTCTGAGATGGAAGCTGTCTCTAGTAAATCTTATGATGTTGCATCTCAAGTTCAAGTCAAGACTTCAAGTATGAAGTTAGTATCCAAAGGAGCAGTGAAAATTGCTCAGCCAGAAGTATCAGAAAATATTGAAAGGTTAGGAACTAAATCTCAATCGAAAACCCCCTTCCTCAAGTTTAAATGCGGCCCTTCTGATAGGCCATTTGACAAGAACTTGTCAGAAACTCAAACTTCTGAGAAACAGACCATTGCTGATACAGAACTAGAAACTAAATCAACTGGAAAAATCAGTAAAATCATTTTCTCGAGTAAGATGAAATCAGATGACACTCAGCATGAAATACAGAAGCCACCTTCATTGGTGATACGTCCACCAGAGAAAGACCAGCCTCACAAAAGAATTGTAATCAAACAGTCCAAAGTTGTGGCTAGTACGGAACAAGTAAAACATGCTGTTGATACTGGATGGGATCATGAGTCTAGAAAGATGAAAAAAATAGCTGAGCTATCAAGTTCTGAAGAACAAAGGCTGTGGTTTTCTCAACAGGAAGTCACAAGGGAGATTATGCATGACAGGGGAATATGGGATGCAGAAGAGAGGAAGGGGAAGAGAGAAAGGATCGAAGATGAGAGGCCTAGGAGGATGCAAGAGCAGCAGAGATTTGTTGACAGTAGAAGACATGAAGAAGCTATTCAGAAAGAGGAACTGCAAAAAGCCAAGAAGAAGAAGAAAAAGAAGAAAAGGCATGATTTTAGAGAAGAATACCTGTTGGACCATAGATCATACAGGAATGACAGAAGGTTACCTGAAAGGGATCGAGCAGCAAAGAGAAGAACAATAGTTGACTTGGGATACTCAGAATATGCTCCATCTACAAAACGCCGTAGGGGAGGAGAGGTACATTTATTCTGTCATTCTTTCTAGATAGATGATCTTCGGTGCATTCTTTTTAGTCTCATAACTTCTCTAAGACTTGTCAAGGTCAAAGGGTCTTTAACTTCTCTAAGATTTGTCAAGGTCGAAGGTCCTTCCCTGTTTCATTTCTGAATGATCTAAGTGTCATTTATTTAAGCTAGCTGGGTCCTCAATTTTTTTCTCATGGCGAGCGGCTTTTTATAAGCTGAAAATTTTGATTCGTTTGACTTCAAATACTTGGCTTTTGGTTCTATACAGCTGCTTGCATTTGTGCAACTTTTCCCCTAAAGAATTTATGTATGCGCTTCACATGTGTGGTTTCTTATGGCGTGTTTTTTGGAGGCTGTGAGAAAAAAAGGACACGGGCCATTCAGTGGGCACCTCCACAGCTACGCAGCTGTCTCTGTTTCTTTTTATTTGATTGCACTCCTTTTCTACGGCTCCTCTTATGACTTGATAGTTTGATAAAAGAAAATATTCTCAGATAAGGTTCACCTTCTTAGCCTCATTACCTATCACCATTTTCCTTAGTCAGAGACTATTCCTTAATGATTTGGATAGTTACTTACGAAACAACCAATTAGATTTGTATTATCACTTAACATTCTTGTACTAACTAGAATTCCTGTCATTGGTTTCTTGCATTTTATGTGTCTCTCTTAACTAGTACTTAGTCCTCTTTTTCGTTTTATACTTTCATAGCATCTAATTGCACATTCGTTCTATTACAAAATAACATATTGGCAGAAACTTATGCTTTTTGCTTGATTTCACATTTAGAGCTAAATTTGAATCCTAAATACCTATGCAGGTGGTTTTGTCCAACATATTGGAGAACATACTGGATGACTTGAAAGAAAACTTCGAAGTAACATACCTATTCCTGAAGCCTGTGAGCAAGAAGGACGCCCCAGATTACCTAGATATCATTGAGCGACCAATGGATCTCTCAACTATTAGAGAAAAGGTTAGGAACATGGAGTACAAGAACCGTGAGGACTTCAGACACGATGTTTGGCAGATAACTTACAATGCGCATAAGTACAATAATGGGCGGAACCCCAGCATTCCTCCACTTGCTGATCAGCTTCTTGAGCTTTGTGATTACCAGTTGATACAACGGCGAAATGAGCTGAGCGATGCTGAAGCTGGAATCTAACTTGAGATTTTGGTTGGTCATGGTCATCTTGTAATCTTAGATTCATGTCTTCATTCGTATATGTAGCAAAAACCATGTAATTTGGGAGTGGAATCCCCTTCTTGTATATTTTGATCCTCCTTAAATAGTCTTTCATCTTCAATTGTTGTTATTGAGGGGAAGGTAGGGTAATTGAAGCTCTTGTTGTTCTGAAATCACAAGTGAGATAAATAGTGTTCAAAAACAAAAAATTGAGTGAGGTTTGCTAATGAGAATTTTGGAAAACTGTCTCAATCTGGCCTTGATTTTAATTATGTCTTGCACAGGTGTTTTCCAGCCTGTGGGGGTTTTTTTCTTTTTGGTGTTGTTGGGGTGGAGGGATGTGAGTGAAGATATTAATCAGCAAGTTTAGTGCGTATCACACTGCAATAATATTATACCTTTTTTGGTGTTGATATTCCAACGCTAATTTAGCACCAATATTAGTTTGACTATTGACGGTGTTAACATCTTAGTACCGTTAATAATGAATTATTGACGGTGCTAAATCTTTAGCGCTGTTGTCATTTGATCAACGCTAGCGCTAATTAAAATAGCGTCGGTGTTGATATCCTAGAAAGAGCCTCGATCCCAATCGAAGGAGCCAATGTTTTTAGACAGTCTCGGAGCTCCCAGCACCCCAAGAGTCCACAGCACCTTGATCGTTCTGCTCTGTCACCGCTAGACCACAGCTGCTTGGACGTCGCCGTATCTTAAAGATTCGCCACCGGTAGGCCCTAGCACAGCACCAGCTTCGTGACCTACCGCCCCCTAGTTTCAGATCTGACAGTGAACCGGTTTGCTTCGCCTTGGTCTGCTCCTTGTAAACAAGGTCCCCACCGGCTAACCGCAAGTTAGCTCCCCCCCACATCCACCCCCACCCCACATCGCTCCTCGCATTTTCTCTCCCCTCCACCATGCAATCATAGTCCAATTTCTTTTTTTTTATTTGCTCTTTGAATTAGAGCAAAGAGAAGAAGGAGAAGAGAGGTAAAAATCTGGATGAATTTGAAATTATTTTAATGATTGAAGGGCGAAGTTATTTGCTTGCAAACATTAAGATTTGAGCAAAATTGGTTTTGCTTGTTCCAGTTTGGCCTCACTTGAAGGTAACTCCAGCTCCAGTTACTAGTCATAGCCTCCTTCTTGATCGAGCACACGGCCATCTCTCTATTGTGAGTATTAATTTGACATTTTGATCGACGAAGCTTTGCTATTGGTTGATATGTGATGATGAAACTTATCAATTTGTTATTTTTGAGTGACGAAGTTTGAATCTGGCTTGATCTTGCGACATTCGTGTAGTTATTTTGGCAGTGCTCTTCAGCTAGGTAAAGCAAGTTGGTTGTTGACAATCTTACAGAGAAACCAACTCTTTACACAATCATCCACACGAAATAAAATGAAAATTTATTTGTTACAATTCAAAGTTATTTTTTAATATGTTCCAATATTATAGGTGAAACTTTCATTGTGCAGTGACTATTTGATTGATGTGTGAGATGCCAAAAATTGGTGTATGCCTTTTATAAAAGAATGATCTTCTGAGACTTGTTATTTGTTCATATCAGAAAAAAAACAGAAAGATTAGTGGCACATCCTGATCAAATATTAATAAATGAGAAAAACTTAGGTATTACTCAAAGGTTTTGATTATTGAAATATGAATAGTATTTATTAATAATACTATATATTATGCTAATAATTTTTTATTTTTCTTTCAAAACTTGAGTTTAAAAAATTGAAGGGATCGAAGGCATTATATGATGAGTCACTCTCTCAGACGCAAGGGGTTATCAATTTAAGGGTTGAGATATAACCTGTAATTTCTAATTAAAAGTTTCGCCACTTTATTATGTATATTTTTTTCATAGTGTTATTTGCAGTTTGAGGCATTTACCGAAACTAAATCTTACAAATTGGATATCTTCCTCAGGTTCCATATCAGGAAGGACGAATAACCCATTGATACAGTATCTGTAGCTATCATAGTGAGTATTATAATTATTTTTAGGTATAATATATATTCAAATTAAATAATGTTAATATTTTTATTAATCGTATTGTAGGACACGATCACTCAGTTGAGAAAATCTCAATTGGAGAACTCTTTTTCGGATATGACCGCATAAAATGCGATTCATGATCAGATGTTCAAATCTAACAAATATCGTCGGATGTGAATATTTGATATAGGGTCAACTCCTAGGACTATCTCTGGATGCTTCTACAAATCCTCGTAAGATGAGCAAGCTCAGTATACACAAAGTCAGGTGCAAGCAATGATTTAGACGGAGGTTGTTGTAATAATAATGGGATTTAAGGATGAGTTATTCAATGAACTTTCTCGCACCGTGTTTTGGTTATCTCACAATCCGAGATATGAATAAAATTTTACTAATTTATACTATACAAAAAATATTTTTTTGTAATGCTGATTCATGTTTCTTGTGAAAAATTATTAAAAACGTTTCGGGTGTAGCATCCCAATAATAAGGCGATACTGACTATAGCTAAGTTAGTTTGAGAGGATTTTTTTTCATTTCCCAGCCTACTAAGGTAAAAATACATTCTAAAATTTATTACATATGATGAATATTTTTTTTAAGTTTATAGAGTTTATAGACATGAGTAAAGGGAAAAAAGTGGTAACTTAAACAAGAGAATAGTGACTTGAACACAAGGATATATGATTTGGGCATTTTACTTAGACATAAGCATAGGTGATTTAGGAGGGAGGAGCGTAGGACTTGTTAATAAACATATATTATTACTTATACAAAATTTTAATTTTTATTTATATTATCATAAACTTATTTAAAGAAACCATTAATTAGTCAAATAACTGGGAGTATGATAAGAGACGGACATAAAAGGGTGATAGTTTCTTCTTTGTGGATGGATTGATAGTTTCTTCTTTGTGGATGGATTGTATTATACATTAATTTAATCTTATATAAACTTATAATTAAAAAAATATGAATTGTACCTTTTTTTTTCTAAGTTATATGTATTATGTTTTCAAAAAATAAAATTATATTTGAAATGCATTTTGATATTGATGAGTGGTGTACCGAGGATTTTAGTATGAAAAATTCTTTTGACAGCGTGACATTTAATGCCGCCAATGGGATGTCGCCAATGGGGCTACTCATAGGTGCTGCCAATGAAATGGGTAATCCATTGGCGGTGCAAAATTTAGCATCGCGAATAGATTATTTACGGTACTAATTTTGATAAAGAATGATACTAAATTAGCACTGTTATTAAACATTAGAGACGTTTTTTTTATAGAATATTTGTGATACTATTTAATACGATATTTAATTAGCATTATTAACGACTTTTCAATACTAATTTGAATTATAGAGATGCTAAATTAGTATTGAAAAAAATCTAAAAATATTATTATATCATAAATAACTTTCAAAAAAATTTTTGACGCTTTATTTTACAACATTGACAAATTTTTTGGTATAAAAATAGTGTTTATATATAATTAATTATTTGACTTTTCGAAGATTAAGTTTAATATGCTTCGTGTCACTTTTATCAATTGGAAATTAAACATGGATTTGGTGGTTGTACGAAACGCGGAAGACGGACGATACTCGTGTGTTCTGCACCAGTTTAGAGTTGGCTTCTAGGATTTGCTCCCTTGTTACTAGCAGTTGACTTGAGCGGATGTTCATATGGACTATTATAGTTAATTTCCGCAAAAAAAAAAAAAAAATATATTCTTCTTATGTCAGCCTTATATAACCCAAGCCCGCTAGGTCGATGAGGAGTATCGGGTTCGGATCCGGATAGTCTTCAATACAGTGCTTGCTCAACGCCGTAGATCTCAGCCGTCAACAGAGCCTCCCGATTGAGTAAAAAACATCGCGAATCTCAATATCAAATCAATGGTCACGATTCCCTGTCGCGATCTGTTCTCTCGCCCCACCGCCTGACAAGATCGTCGTCGCGCCCATAAACCCTGAGAATGATACGAGAGAGAGAGAGAGAGAGCGGCCATGGAAGCTGAAACCACTAGCTCTCGCCGCAAGCGCAGCCTCCTCGAAGACGACCTCGACCGCGATCACGCCCCAGTGTCCGTTTTTCTAGTGTCCCAAACCCTAGGATCCTTTTTGTTTGTTTGTTTGTTTTCTGGTTCGGCTTCGGGCGCTAACGGCGTTGGATTTTGTTTCAGGGAGAAGCGGGCGAGGTTCCCCAAGGGAAAGAAGGTGAAGAGGGGCGGAGAGGCCACAGAATTGCTGGATGATGATGTGGATTCGAGGCGGAGGGCGCAGGCTGCCGCCAAGGAGCGCGCCTGCCGCCGGAGCCAGAACAGGGAAGAGGAGGTCCTTGGTGGCCGTGACCTGGTTGATGTCTCCGCTGCCGAAGTCCACTATGAGGTGCCGCTCTTAAAATCTCTACTTCGAATCTCTCCATACGTTGTTCATCATTGCCCACTCGAATGGTTTTCTCTTTTCATTTTGGAAGTTTTTTTTTTGCCATTCTTATGAATTCTTTCGATTTTGTATTATTCAGCAGCACTAAGAGTGTCAGTAATAGTTGTTAGTTCCACCAATTAGTGGAGAAGGGATGCCCGATAACGAAGAATTAATTTTGGCAGGAAAATGTTAGCTTCATGGATGATGGCATTCGAATAGAACCGTTTAATCTGAATCAAGAGAGGGAGGAGGGCTACTTTGATGCAAGCGGGAACTTTGTGGAATATGCAAAACGAGACGAAATTAAGGTGTGCACCTTTTGATTTTGCTATTTGTTTATTTTGTCTTGGGAAATCCTTTTTGAATTTTCTTCTTTGTTTCTGAAGGATGCGTGGCTGGACAATGTTGAAGTTTATTCAAGATTTGCAGAAAACAGCGCCCAAAAAATGGTTGCAGAAGAGGATTATCAAGACCTTACTTCAGAAGAGATAGGAAAGCTAAAGAGGAACATTGCTAACGTACTTCAACCTGGGGAAACGGTAATTTTGAATGGCAACATGCCACTTCCTTTTTATCTGTTTAATACTATTCCAAGAAGTCTACTATTGGTCTGTTTGGTTAATATGGGAAGGTTGTTAACGGAGTGGCTGCCTTTTCTCATACTATACCATAGTATTTGACATGAATCTTGAGCTACTTAAAAGATTACATAGTAGGACATCTTGTTGGCATATTGTTTTGAGGTTTCTTATGTCAATTACTTAAATTTGATGCATATGCTACTGTATTCACATACGTCTTGTTTTAGGATAACAGATTTAGTGTACAGAATATGTAAATTATTTGTTAAATTGAATTTGTAATGGACACTTCATTCTTGTGATCTGTTGGAAAATACATGAGAATGCCATCATGAACATAGTAAACATATTATTAAGCATTGTATTAAGTCTTCAAATTAATTAATTGATCTCCAAATTATTTTATGTAAATTTCTACCTTTATCTCGAATTCCAAACCTTGCGTCAATCCAACATAATAGTATCTGCATATTACCTATATCTTCTGCAGTTCGCTTTTCACATGATTCCCTATTTGCATCATTTCATGTGATGCTGTGTTGAGTGCCCTATAGTTAGCCTGAGAAGATGGATAGACCTTTTACAGCATTGAGTGATGTCTTCCACAGGATTGTGTTTCTGGGGGATGGCAGCTTGGAATTTGTTTATCCAAAACTTTTTGAGACCAATGCTAACTTTTTAAACATGAGTAAGCTGACATAAGTGATTGAGAGGGGTTACACACTATCTTTTTCTGTCTGTGCATGTCTATCGTGAGATCAGGCAATAGTTCATTGCAATAAATTTCGAGTAGTCAAATGCAATGGCTTTGAATAATGGGCTTTTAAACAGGATTTAATGATCTTAAATTGAATAAGTGAACTCCTTAGTGTTAGTTCAGTAAAAGTTCCTTTCTCTGAAGATCATCTGTGGTGCACATGTGCAAATCTGGTTGTTGTACTAAGATTTTTATAGAAATTTCATTCTGTGAACCTGAAATTGATTCTTCATCTTTGTCATCCTCTCAGATCAAACAAGCATTAAAGAGGTTAAAGGGGACTTCCGGTGACAAAAGAGGAAAGATGTCTGAAGGAACAAGGCGTATTTTTGACCAGCTTACTGATGACGCTGTGAAACTTATGGAGAACGGTGATTACAGTAAGTTATGTTGTATTCTCCAGCTATTTATATCAAATGAAATAACAGGCATGTAAGCATCTATACGATTTTATGCCGCCGTAAAGTTTACAGTGCATCTTTTCTATGTTAATTATTATTGTTTATTATCCAGTTCTAGTTATTCTGATTCGTTATCTTTCTTTCTTTTAGAGTGTCTTTTTATGCTTGTTTAAACTCTCTCATGATCAAATTTCCTTTCATCAATTTTTTAATTGATTTTTTACATCATTTTGTTTTTAATTATGCTTTTCTGTCCTTTTGTAGATGTTTATGATGAGGTCCGTGAAACTTTTGTGCGTGAGGCAGGTGCGTATAGTATCTTCTGATGTCTAATATCTACCAAAGGATGTTATTCCTTTAATTCTCCTGTTTTTCTGTCATGAGTGTGTCATGTTTTAGGCTTTTTCATCTTACTTTAGCTTGAAAATTTGTTTAATTCTACTTGATGTCCATGTTATTAGGTGACAATTTCCCTTGAAATTGAAACTTATGCTTTATTGTATGAAGATCATTAATACATATGTACCTGATTCTGCATCAACTTAACATTCTAATTGGATTTTGCCATTCTTTGTTCAAGTAAATTTTATCATGGAGCAACTAGCATGGGTCCACCATACAACACTTCAAACAATAAGTAACATCTTTATGGTCCAGGATGGGTCTAATTTACTTTTTCAATATTCTAGGAATGTACCCAGCGGCCCAGCCCAATTGATCATTAGGTTTATTCTACTTCTGTTTCTTGATTACTCGAGGATTTTGATCCTCAATCAATGTAATAATGTAATAACTTCTATTGCTTTATATTTATTTTTCATGCTGTAGTTTTTTATTTGTTTATGCACTCATATATTAGCAGGTATCTGGACATCAGTAGTGGATGCCTGCCTGCTTGACTTGAACGTGTTTGTCCTCCCTGTTGTGAATATCATTTATGGTTTCAATAATTTGTTGCTCGCTTCTTAATTTTCCGGAAGCGGAAGGAGTGTTGTTTCTTTCTGGTTGTATTGCTAATTACCATAATTAGTTCATTCCAATATGGATTTGGTTGCTAAATTTGCTCATTATTTGCTTATTTCAGAAGGATATGAGCGTTTAGCTCGTGCTCAGGAGGGTTCACGTAAAAATACTGATGATGATAAATTTGACATGTTTGGTGATGATGAAGAAACTGATGTGAAACCACAACCCAAAACAAATGTTGTAGTCTCTGATTCAACTTCTGACCAAATTCCATCTGAAAATCTGGGGCGATCTCAAGACCTCCATTCAGAAAGCAATCATTTATTGCAGCCTGGTAAATTTTTAAGCATTTGCCATGGTAGGTCAAATTTTCATTTCCTCATGACCAACTAAAGTGTTTTTTTGGCAGACGATGATGGAGTTGGATCAGATTATGTATTTGATGAAGCATCCGGGTAAGCAGTAATAGCAGTCAAGAAAGTTATTGCTTAAGGAATATTTACAGACAGTGAACTTTCTCTTCATTTCTTTTTCTAAAAAAACCAGGTACTCAAGTAGCTTTAATGTTTTTGCAGTGTCTTCTAATCATTTAGTTATTGCCTGCTAATTGTTATCTACCGTCTCCTTACTTGCAGGTACTACTATAGCAGCAGTCTGGGTTATTATTATGATCCTTCATCCGGACTGTATTGCTATGCACAAACGGGGAAATGGTAAATTTGTTCCTTTGTCTTGTCTTTATATTTCATTGCAGTTTTTTGTGCTAATGGAATTTGTTTCTCTAATAGCTGTCCTAAGATTTTATTACTGTTGTTGCTTCTGCTACATGTTCATTACAATATGCTTGATTTGATACTTCTGAATTACTAGGTTAAAAACTTCATTTCTTGACAAGTAAGAAGGTATTTTGTGTTCATTGATTTAAAAGCGTATGCCCTTGTGAGTGGTCCTCATATTTTTCCTTGCCGGCTACTTCTAGCTGTTAAGAACTAGTTTGTTCTTTTTGTAGGTATTACTTTGATGAGCAAATTGGTCAATACATCGAGTGCCCACCCACCGGAAGTCAAGAGACCAATACATGAAGTACACTGAGCGGTGGCTGTTTAATCTGTATGTGATGAGCATTGTGACTTTGTAAACTGTTTGCCCACATGTGAACGATGACAATCTCAGCATTGTAATGACGATAATCTATATGTAGATTGTGTGTGTTGATTGTAGGACCACCGGTGAAGTCATTTAGTCACATTGTGTCGGGAGCACATACAAAATGGTTCCAAACAAGGTTTTACTGACTGTCACAGATTTGGAATGCAAATTCAACTTTGATCCTGTAACATATTGCATGGAACAGTGTAACAGTCACCAAATTATTTTCGAATTTAACAAATAATTCTCCAAAAATGACGAATTATTTGCCATGTTAATGATCAGAATCATGAATTTTAGATTTTTGACAATAAAAAATTTTAAAAAAACAAACATTTATCTTAGCATCATTTTAAAATAAAGAAATAATTACGTATAAGTTTTTGTAATTAACTTTAATTACGTATAATCTCGTAATTTCATGAATTATTCACACCCTCCCATTTTCGAAAATATTTACCCACACACTGATTGTTATTTAATCAAAATTTTCTCAAAAAATTTCGATTTTACTCTCAGTTATTTTTACAGATACATCCCTAAAAACTTATTTTTTATATTTAACGCCCCGAAATTCAGTTTTTGCAAATAACACTCCGAAATTATTTAAATTTATAGAAAAATCACCGAAATTCAGATTTTTGCAAATAAACCCCCGGAAATTATTCTGATTTACAGAAAAATTTCCGAAATTCAGATTTTTGCAAATAATACCACGAAATTATTCAAATTTTTAGAAAAATTTCCGAAATTCGAATTTTTACAAATAACACCCCGAAATTATTCCGAATTACAAAAAAATCCCGAAATTTTCATATAAAACCCTCTCCTTCCTATTGTAGCCCTAAACCCCTGTCTCAGTGCCGCCGCCGCCGCCGCTGCTCCTCTGCTCTGCCGCTCCCTGCGCAGCTGCTGCCGTCGCTACCCCGCCGGCGAGGAGATCGCCGTCCGGTCGTTGCCCTGCGCCCCCCCACGCCGTCGCAGCTCTGCGCCGCGCCCTCCACGCCGTCGCCGTCACCGTCGGTGCTCGCCCCCGTCGCCGTCACCGTCGGTGCTCGCCCCTTGCTTTGCCCTCGCGCCGTTGCTGCCCCGCCGGCGAGAACACCGCCGTCCCGTCGCTACCGCCCTCCTTCGTCCTCGATAAGCTACCATCAACTTCCGAACCCAACCCCACCCCCCACCCACCCCCCTCCCCCCCCCCCCCAACCCCCCCACCCCCCCCCCCCCCCACCCCCCCCCCCCCCCCCCCCTCCCGAACCCCCTCCTTTCCTTCGCGGCCGAGGCCGGCGAGGACGCCCGGCGGAAGAAGGGCGGGTGGCGGACGTCTGCGCGTGATGGCGCCCTGGCGTGAACGCCGGAGGCTGGGTGGTCTCGGCCGTCCGCACCGCGAGCCCTCAAGCCGGCGTCTGCCAGCCGCCCACCGCCGGACTTCCTCGGACCCACTCCCCGCCCGACGGCCTCGAACCCGCTCCCCGCCCGACGGCCTCGGACCCAGCCATCGCCCCCGCCCCCGCCCCCGCCCCCGCCCCAAACGGCTCCGACTCTCCCCCCCCCTCTCCCCCGCCCTACGGTCGGACCCACCCACTGTCCCACCCCGGCCCCAGAGGCCTCCGACGGCCGCACGCGAACACCCAGCCCCCAACCCCCCACACCAACAATCCCCCGCCCGGCACCCCGACGGCCTCGAACACAGCCCAACAACACCCCCACCCCCAAATGGCCTCAGACCCCTCCCCGCTCGACGGCCTCGGCCCACCCCCACTCCGTCCCACGCCCCTGTCCCCCGACGGGCTTCCGACAACCCCGGCCCTCCCCCTTTGCCTGCCCCCCCCCCGCCCCCGCCCGCCCCCACAAAAATCCCCGCCCCGGCCCCCAAGGGGACGGACTCAGACACCAGCCCCACCCCCACCCCACCCCCAAATGGCCTCAGAAACCCCATTTCCCCGCTCGACGACTCGGACCACCCACCCACCACCCCGTCCCCCGCCCCTGTCCCCCCCGAGGGTCCGACACCCCCGGCACTCCCCCTTTGGCTTGTCCACGCCCCCCCCTCCCCCGCGCCGCCTCGCCCCGCCCGCCCCCCGCCCGCTCCGGCCCCGCCGCCGCCCGCCCCCCCGCCCCCCCCCCCCCCCCCCCCCCCCCCGCCGCCCCCCACCCCAAAAATCCCCGCCCCGGCCCCCAGACGGCCTCCGACACAAGCCCACCCCACACCCCCAACCCCAACATGGCCTCAGACCCCCCTCCCCGCTCGACGGTCCTCGGACCACCCAACCACTCCGTCCCCCGCCCCTGTCCCGACGGGTCCGACACACCAGGCCTCCCCCTGTGCCTGTCCCACGCCCCCCTCCCGGCCGCCGCCGCCGCGCCCCCGCAGCCCCCCCCCCCCCCAACCCAAAAAACCAAGCCACCTGTATTTACAGATGACTGATTCAGAGAATTTGGTATGATTAGTACTTCGTTATGAAAGATATTTTCATAAAAATTTTTACTGGTTAATATAAGAAAATACACATTTGCAGAATTATAGACTGAAGCCTGTAAATTGGTCGAAATAAGGACAAATGAGTTACTTGTGATCAAGTATTTATATCTAAATAGCAATCTTCCAATTTATATGTCAATCAGCAATGAAATTCAGCTGGAAGCAACGTGGACAGTAATTCAAGACTTGAAGCATAGCAATATCTATATATCAGTGGAGGACATAGGCGATCCTTTATCAGCGGTGTCTGCACCAAGGCTGACTCCTTTGACAGGAGAATCTTCTGTGTATCACAGTATACAAAGAGATGAATATATTGATTCAGATTTAGATGATTGTCCTTCTAATTCTAGTTTTCATAGTTTGATGTATTCTTCTGATGATGATGAAGATGAGGAGGAGGATGATGATAATGATGTGTTAGTTATTGAGCATGAGTAAGAAAATATAAGACAAGGCGAAGAAGGAGTAGAAGACAGAGCGGAGAATGATTTACTACCTTTACTTGAAGATAATTTGAATGATAATGTTTTGAAAATAGGAGACATATTTGAAGATGTATATGCATTTAGATTGGCTCTTAGACAGTACTGTATTGTGCACAGATTTCAGTCTTTGTTTGTGAAAAATGATCGTAACAGAGTAACAGTCAGATGTGCTTCTGCAAATTGCCGATGGAGGCTTCATGCTTCAGAGAGATCTGATGGTTCAGGTTTTCAGATAAGAAAAATGGAATCAGTTCATACTTGTATTGCTGTCAATACTTCTGGAAATAAAATGGTAAATGTTGAATGGGTAGGCAAATAAGTTTTACATTGGATGTGTGTTGACAAGCAAATCACAGTCAAGCAAATACAGAATATGATGAATGAGAAATATAGTCTCAGACTGACTTATATGTAGGCATGGAGGGGAAAAGACTATACTTACAGGATTATTCATGGCAATGAAGAAGAATCTTTTAATTTGTTTCATTCGCTGAAGGCAGAGTTGGAGAGGAGGCATCATGGTAATATTGTGCACATTGCTCAGTGTCCAGATATGTCTTTTCAGAGATGTTTTATGTCACTACATACTTGTAGGAGAGCTTTTCTTACTGGATGCAGAACTATACTGGGAGTTGATGGATGCTTCTTGAAAGGAAAATATAAAGGCACATTGTTTTCAGCTTGTGAAATTGATGGGGAGAATAACATAATTCCAGTTGCATTTGCAGTTGCAGAATTAGAAACATATCAATTCTAGTTATGGTTTTTACATAACTTGCAACGAGTTATTGGAAATTTGAATAGTTTGGCTATTATTTCAGATATGCAGAAGGGTCTTTCTGATGCTGTGAAGAATATTTTTTCATATATTGAGCATAGAGCTTGTATAATGCATGTGATTGTAAACTTGAAAAGATCCTACCCTGGGAAAAGGTTAGAAAATTTGGTTTTTAATACTTCAAATACATTTTTGTCTACTGAATTCGTGAAGTACATGAAAAGGATTAAACAGCTATCCATACCAGCTTGGCAGTACATGAAAGATATAAATGATTTTGCATGGAGTAGAAGTCATTTTGATCATTCAGTGAAATGTCATTATGTGACTAATAATATTTCTGAATTATTTAACAGTTTTATTCAGGATGGCAGGGAGCTTCCCTTTCTTAAATTACTTGATTTCATCAGGCAGAAGATAATGGTGAAATTTGCCGCAAGAAAAAATGAAGGATCCCACTGGTCTGGAAAGCTAGTGCCACGAATAGAAGCTTTTATTAGGAAAGTTTCGCAGGCACGGGGCGGATACCGTATTTGGAGGTCTTTTGATGATATTTCAGATGTCAGTGATCCGGCAGGCCGATGGATTGTGGATATAAGGCAGAGGATTTGTGACTATAGGTAATGGCAGCTAACAGGAGTGCTTTGCGTTCACGGTATTGTTGCTCTTCTTGATGTTCGGCTTGATCCTATTGATTTTGTTGATGACTACTACACTCTGGAGACATACAAAAGAGTATATGATGTTTCTGTCACTCAATTGCTAAGCAAGTAACTTTGGGTGTCTGTACCAAATGCTCTGTAAGTACTTCCTCCACGTTCAAGGAGACAACCTGGTACAACAAATCCTAGTATCAAGACTTAGTTACTAGTCTGAAACTGCTACCGCCGCTGCCCTAACTGCTGCTTTCATTAGTGAACTTTGAATCCGCTTACCGGTCCTCGGTCTACGAATTAGTGAGCCAACTGGGCATCTTACGTATGAATTCGTGCTCCAAGTATGGGCTCTTGCCCTGTCTCCATAAAGGAAGAAGCAAGTGGAATTCCACCGACGTGCTGGACATCGAGCCATCATAGTTCGTCGGAAAGGGGTCGATTCAAACGTTCGAAAGAGGTAAAAGAAAGGTATCGGTATTTACGCTCTTACTGCAAGAATGCCTTTTTTTGAGGTTCATGAAAGCAGGAAGTATAGAGAAGGCCATCGCAGTCTTGGTTAGGTCATCCGTCTTTCATTCGACGAACTCTATTAAGATTAAGGCAAGGCACTTTTTTCGACTTCTTTCGCACAGCTGTATTCTGGGTTCTCCCCTACCTCGGTCCAGAGAAAGGAACTGGGCGGATTTCGGTTATGCAATTCGATTATACCGATCTATAGGTTTCCTTTCGTAAAGAGAGAATAGAAAAATAGTTCAACCTTGACTAGCAGCAAACTGACTCTTCCTTTCCTTGCTTTCCGCAAGTTAGTTTACATCCGCCTTCAACATTAGGTCAGTTCGGAGTCAAGCGTTGAGGGGTGAGTTCTTTGCAAAGGTCTCGCGGGAATCAATAGATGCGAATTTCTTTGTGGACATCAGGAAAGAAAGCTGCTTGCCGGCTAGCCATTTCGTGGAAGAGTGAGAAAGGGTCCTATCTTCTCAAATTTCTTCCCGGTCAAGTCATCTTTCGCTTCCTGAAGTGAAGGAAGTGCGCCTAATAGCTAATAGGTAGGAATGGCTTTCTCTCGCGCTTGCTTGCGCGAAGGTCCGGTCCAAAAAAAGCTTGGAGAGAGTGGGGGCAGAAGAGAATCGAAAAGAGAATAGAATCAGACTTTCATACCATAGGAAGAAATACTAGAATAGGCTTCTTTCCAGTAAGTCGGAAAGACTCCTTTCTTTGAGTTCGTGGTAGTTGGGTTGGTGAAATCCGATAATCTCTGCTCTCGCGGTTCAAATCCCCGAACCGCTAGTATTTTCTTTGAATGGATACAGTTGAGGTCGGATCCCGAACCAAGAGCTCCGGACAACTATTCACCCGCTGGCCGGACCTGACTTGCCGAGAAGGCGAACACTAGAAAGTTCTCAGCGGGCGCTAGCGCTATGTTGTTCGCTTTTGTCAACTGAAGTAAGCACTACTGCATATCTTTTCTTTCCAACCTGATATCTCGTCGATTCTTATTTGGTATGGAGTGGGGCGTTCCGTCAACCTCAAAATCCATTGAAACTGTCGTTTGCCATTTTAGCTGAGTCCGCTTGGGTTAAAGTTTTCCTCGAAACCCGGTATGGGACGTATTCTACTAAGCTATTGGATGCCCTAAGTCGACAGCCTAACCGTGATCTCTTCTCTCCCTCGCTGTAGTACCCGAAGAAGATGCAGATGTCAGCCAAGTATCTACCCCCTAGCCCAGCCTCCGGCTTAGCGGCAGTTGCTTGCTGATTCATTGAGTTTGGGTCCTGATTGATGGGAACCGCAAACCCCTTTCGGATGCTGGGAATCTATTCCATCTGCTCCTGCTTCTGGTCCGGAAGTGCTATGGGAACTTTGGCTCACGCGTGCGCGCGCGAGAGGCTCATTACCCATCGAAGCTCATATCGCAGTTTTTGGATAGTTGAAATGCCAGGCCCCTAACTCGGGTTCCACTCAGGAGCGAGTCAGCATGAAAATGAGGGGTGGTGACCTTCAACATGGGCGAAGCAGAGAGACGACTTGCTTGACCGGACGAGTAGAGGTTTCGGGTCATTCTCTAAACTTGGTTAATTAGAACATTTCGGAACGTGCGGACGGGTCTTTCGAACCATCATATAACTCATATGGGAGCTACCAGAACTTCCACCAGAACGAGGTTGGTTTTTCTCCGTACGTTTCATACCGAAAAATGAGTGCAATTTCACCTATTTACCGAGCGATAGAATACCTAAAGAAATTCCAACTCGCATGTGTTAAGCATATAGAAAATGATCAAGCCCCGGACTTTTCCCCGGAATAAGGAAGGCGCCGCGCTTAACACATGCCATTCGAACTTGGAAACGATTTGAGATTCCGAAAGTAACTTAGTGACTCTTTACTTGGAAGAAGAAAATGGAGGAAAAAATGAGGCCGGTAAGAATGACGCATTTGAGTTCAGATTCACAGCCTAGAATGGATCCACATTCCGAGACGAACGGTCTTTACCTATCAAACGACATATCGTCGTTTTTTAAACTATGAAATATGGCATTTCTGATCGTTTTCAACGTGGACCGAAGCCCCCCTGTTTGCGGTTATATAGCGTCTCTTTTACCCGAAAGACTAATGTAGGAGTTTGCGATCAGATCTGATTCGGAATCGGAGAATAGGAAGAAGAGGGACGAAGTAGCTAGTAAGACCTGTAACCCTGCAAATCGGGAAGAAGTGCATATAGCACGCCAAGGACTCTAAGCCACTACGCCGAATCCCATGTACGCCGATACCATGGTATAGCCACTATCGCTACTGATAGCGCAAAGGAATCGACAGCGTCCCTTGAACTCGATCTGTACCGCGCAGAAAAAGGTTTTAAATAGACGTTCGATAACTCAAGCCCTCATAGGCGGAACAAACAGCCAGGGGTCGAACCACAAGAAGGTCACACCAGTTGATGCTTTCTCCATTAGGTCATGTCATCGTTACTGTTGTCAGTCATAAACAGGTACTTTCTTACATACCATGCACGTCCTATGACGCGTATTTGCTTGAATATGAAATACCTCCCTTCTCTTCTCTAATCCCGGTATGGAGCCGCATGCCACCCAGATCGTGATCATCCTCTCCAAACAAACCGAAAAACGGAAGCGGAGTGGGGTGACGGCGCATACATTCTTTTTCCCGTTGGCAGAGGTCGGGAAATAGCCTACATTCGGGAGAGCTTGCTTCGTGGCTCGATCACTACCGATAAAGGATTCCTCTTTTTCTTGGGTATAAGGGGTTCTGACCAACCAAACCAACAACCAACGCTTTCTTTAGAAAGCTTGAGACCAGACGGAGAGACAGCCAATCCAACTACTCTTCCTTTATGAGCGAGACTCCATCCGGATCTATAGATAGATCTACTGATCTAAAGAACTCCGCGAGCGAACTGAGCGAGCCATGACCGACAATAGCAATAAGAACTACTAGAACCACCCCGTCTTAACCCATGGGCTAGCTGGATGTAGATATTACATATCCTACTAGTGGATCAATAAAGGCGACTAGATAATCTATAACTGTCGAACGAGAAGAAGAAATGAAACTGCTTTAGGTGAATCAACCAGCACTGGATCCACCCCCGGACTGGTACAACAATTGGCTCAGCAACTGGAGGATCTGTATCTTACTTTCCATCTTTGGGATCTGGAACTTGTGAATCTGCGGGCAAGATGCTGCCACTTTGACTGCTGCCTCTGACGCTGCTCTTGGTAGCTATGCTAAAGGCATATAGAAAGACTCAGAGTCTTCACGTCAGCCCTTGCTGCTGTTACGTCAGTCTCACGAGTAGCTTTCTTAGCTGAAGGGAGTCTTCCCATATTTGATGAAGCAATATCCCAGTATTGAGAGCAGGATCATGAACGATCAAATCAGTGCTCGCAATCTCAATCTTTTCTTTCGGCGGTTGTACTTGATTCCCTCGCTTTGCCTTGCTTTGCTTTGCTATGTTAGATAGATGTGCGTCGCCGGGTCTTGTCTCTTCCTTGACTATTGGGCTACCTTTCGACTCTATCTCCTCTATCGAGGAGCTTCATGTATTGCATATTAATTAATGTTGCGGGTAATTTTCTGCTGTCTCTAGCTACCCTTCTCATCTCAGATTCGCCTTTTAGGTTGTTTGTTAGAATCCGCTAAACATGAATCAGAATACGCTGCAGGCCAACACAGATCTGCCTTCAAGGATGCCAACTATTCTATAAAAAGTCAGGCAAGGAACTGAACTGCTTCTTTAACAAGAATTATCCGATCAATAGCACAGAATACGCTGCGTTAAGGGTTTGTGATCCCCCAGCCTTTAATGAAAAAGGGCGTGGAGAGTTTGGAACTTTTCAAGAAAATCAAGGGTGAAATAAGACGTTCAATGGAAATAGGGGCAGAGAACGACCAAGCTATATAATGTTGTAGCTCGACGCTTTTGAACGTGGCGAGATAAGAGAGAGAGGTGAGAGTTTAGCCTCTTTTAGTTCCACATGCCCGCATTGATCAGTTTTGAATGCAAGTTCTTTTTAGAATGTTAATGTGATTAAATATGTGGTATGGCATGAGGAGAATCTTCAAATCAATCTCCTTCAAGGAGGATGATGAAATCCTCTTTTATCTAGGTTCGGGCAGTTCAGTCACAGCTTGCATTCCATTCCTATAGTATAGGAAACCAAACCCCAGTTAACTGGTTTGGAAAGCCATCCCTCCCCAGCTCCCTCCCTTCTTCATATGCAGTTGATTCTCGAACAAGAACAGCAGCAGCTCCTGCTAATGCAATTGTAGCAGCGCGTGGATATCTTAACTTCCTCTCATGGTCAAGAAGTTTCAAGCTTGAAGGCAAGTGGAAGAGTTTTCTTAAGCCTTCGTGCCTCATGAAAGAGTGCCAGCTAAGAGCAAGTGCCACAGCTGCCCGGATCGAACGATAAGGAAGTAGCCAATTCTCTACCGAAAGAAGGGGAGTTTCCGTTCTCTGAGGGGGAATATCATACCTTACTCTACTTTGTTATCCTTTAGAGCCCGCGGCTCCTGCACCTGCCCTAGAAAGAGTCCGGGAACAGACGTCACTCTTTCGGTTCCATTCCACGTCTTAGATGATGGATTAGGAAACCGTACAGATAGGGATGAAATGGACAGCCCCTGCCAAGCCACAAGGTGCCTGGGAGAGGTTTCATTCTACGCCACAAAGCCCAATAGCGGCGAAACCGCTTGGACTGCAGATGGTCGAGGGCCGGGGGAAGGTCGCTACCCCACTAGCTTTATAATGTAAGCAGCACGTAGATGGCTAGCGGGGTAGGCGCCCTATTGAGGGATGAAAGCTAGGCCGCATGGCAACTCTTTCAGTCCTCAATGCAACTCTTACATTTGTGTTCTCAGTCGGCGAAGCCTCGGATCGGACATGAACAATGCATATAAAACTTGCAGTGCTATATGCTTAACACATGCATCTTCCTCTTCATCTTGGTTTTAGCTATACCAATATCGGGCTTGCTTCCCTGTTGTTCTCAGTCGGCGAAGCCTCCCGCAACTGTACTTGAGGCATGCATAAGCGGGGAAGGTACAACCAACCATTCCCCTTTGCTCTACCAGGTTGTCTCCTTGAAGCAATATCAGGTATGAAGAAAAAGATTAAGAATCCAATGGAAACATCAAGTAGAGCAATATATACTTGCGTAGATGTGGTTAGCTGGGATACAACAAGAGAGCATGTAAAGAGCTTCTTGGACTACAATAACAAATTAATGTTTCTGGATCTAGCAGTAATCAATAGTTAGTGGGAAACCAATATATTGAAGAACGTGGCAGAGGAAGAGGAAGAGGAAGGTCTATTGTAATGACTTCAAATTTTAGTATGCATTTACTATGTGAGTTTTTCTTTTAAAAAATTGACAATTTTTTTCTTATTTTATTTGATTTTGAAACAATACATTAATAAATGTCACTGTATTTTTTTGTAAAAAGTTCGTCAGATCTCTAGGATCAATTTTGATTGGGTAAACAGTCTTCTCGAAAATGATAATGATGTCATGTTGTTTGGTTATCATAACTATGGGTGCATTTTGTTTGCAGGTACATATTTCTACTAGATAGATTGGGGAGAGTTAGATGGTAAGGTTTTGGATTAGCGACTCAGGAGGAACTGTCATATCTTTTATCATCCACCTCTCTTTTGTTGAATGAAAAATGAGGAGTGTTATTTTAGACACTTGTTATATTTCTTTGTGTCTTGAACTTTCTATCTGTTATTACTATCTGATTACTAATTAGGCTATATTGTTCTAGTAAGCTGCAAGTTTCTATTATTGTTCTGGTAGGCTACATGTTATAAAATCTCAAGAATGATTGTCATTCATTAGGAAGTGGCTTTTTTTATCATCTCCAGTTTTACATAAATAGGGTTTATCCTTTTGGTGGGAGATCTGGATCTGGTGTGATTTCTCTCCGTACTCTTCTTTAGTTGTTTCAAAACTTAAATTTTAAAATTACAAGTTTCATATTATACATTTAAAAATAGATCCCTTGATTATTTTCTTAATAAATAAGTCAATATTTTAATCATATTTAATATTAAATTTCACAAAAAAAGACAGTGAAGGTTTTTTAATTTAAAATTTCAAATTACAAGTTTGCTATTTTTACATTTAAAAATAGACCACCATTAATATTTTTTTTTATAAATAAGCCCAAATTTTATTTATTTTATAAGTAAATTTTACAAATAAATCATCGAAGGTTTCAAAACATAAAATTTAAAATTACAAGTTTCATATTGTACATTTACAAATAGATCTCTTGATTTTTTTTAAATAAATAAGTCAATATTTTAATCATATTTAATATTAAATTTCATAAAAAAAAGATAGTGAAGGTTTTAAAATTTAAAATTTCAAATTATAAGTTTACTATTTTACATTTAAAAATAGACAACTTTTAATATTT
>RXID01014923.1:0-24766 GCA_005019695.1 Trichopus zeylanicus subsp. travancoricus
GTCATAGTAGTTATTGTGTGGAGTTGTAGTTGATATTCGTAGTCGTAGTCGTACAAAGTTATAAGAAGAGGCAGTAGTGGCCCTCAGTGTTCGTCGGCGTTGGAGAAGTATTACTCGGGCACGGTCGTTCGATACCGTCTCGGTGATAAGTACTCTAGAAATGTAGAACGTTTAGCCGAAAGTAGCCTAAGTCCCCAGTAGTACTATGAGACGGGGTAGTAGGACAAGTCGTCGTAGTAGTTAGTTAGATAGCGTGGATAGTAGTTGTAGTAGTGTAGTTGTTGTAGAAGTAGTAGTAGTGGGAGAGATGCTGACTAGTGTATTACGCAATAGATACAGCAATTGTGCCGAGTAATTAGGGAGTGTGTACGGGACGCGACAGCATTAAGAGTATAGTAGACAATTCTTGTTGTTTGTTGTAGTACAGCAGTGGCGTAGTGGGAGCATAGCCATGAGTTGATAGTTGTATAAAGCAAGTATAGTCAGGCGGATAATGTCGTAGGAGGAGTAATAAGTAAAGTCGGTGTCAGGTGTAGGGAACCATAATGAAATAGTAGCAGTATGTGCTAGTACTTAGTCGTAGTCAGTAGTAATAGTATTACGTAAGTACGTGCATAGTCCAATCGAAGATTAGTAGTAATAGTAGTCGTAAGTAGGTAGCAGCAGTAGTACGATTCGTAGTAGTAGGCATGTAGTACGTAGAAGTGATAGTAGTAGTATTGGTGTTTGTTGTTTTGCTGTAGTAGGCGTCGTAAATTGTTTCGCAGATAGTAGTTCTAGTAATAGTAGTTATAGTTGTTGTAAAACAATAGTAGTAGTTGTAGCAGTAGTAATAGTAGTAGTAGCAGTAGTAGTAATAGTAGTTAAACTAGCTGAAGTAGTAGGAGTAGTATTGGTAGTAGTAGAAGTAGTAGTAGCAGTTGTAGTAGCAATAGTGATAATCGTAGTAATAGTAGCAATACTAGTAGCGGTAGTGCCGCAATAGAATTAGTAGTAGTAGTCGCTGTAGCAGCAGTTGTAGTAGGAGTTGTAGTAGTAGCAGTAGCAGCAGTAGTAGTTATAGTAGTAGTAATTATAGTAGCAATACTACACGTAGCACTTGTTGTAGTAGCAGTAGCTGCTATAATATTAGTAATAGTCGTAGTCGTCGAAGTAGTAGTAGTAGTTGTACCAGCAGCACTAGTAGTAATTGTAGTAGTCAGAGTGGTAGTAGTAGTAATAGTTGTAGGAGTAGCAGCAGCAATAGTAGTTGCAGTCATAGTTGTAGTAGTCATTGTAGTAGCAGCAGTAGTTAACTAGTAGAAGTAGAAGTAGTAGAAGTAGTAGAAGTAGTAGAAGTTATAGGAGTAGTAGTAGTAGTAGTAGTAGCAGGAGTCATGGTAGTAGATTTAGCAGTAGGAGTAGCAATATTAGTAGTAATCCAAGTAGTAGTGGCAGTAGTAGTGGCAGTAGTAGTAGTTTTAGTAGTAGTAGAAGTAGTAGTAGCCATAGCAATAGTAGTCATATTAGTAGTAGTAGTAGGAGTACTAGTAGTAGAAGTTGCAGTAGTTGTTGTTGTAGTAGCTGGAGTAGTAGTAGAAGTAGCAATAGCGACAGTAATAGTAGTAGTAGTAATAGTAGAAGCAGTAGTTTGAGTACTAGTCGTAATAATAGTAGATGTTGTCATAGTAGTTGTCGTGGTAGTAGTATTAGCTGAAGTTGTAGTGGGAACAGCAGTTGTAGTATCAGGAGTAGGAGTAGTAGAAGTAGTAGTTACAGTAGTAGTAGTAGCAGCAGCAGCAGCAGTAGTAGTAGCAGCCGGAGTACTAGTAGCAGTTGTTGTTGATATTAAAGTAGTAATAGGAGTAGCTGTAGCAGTGTTAGTAGCAATAGTACAAGTAGTTGTTGAAGTAGTAGTAGTAGTAGTAGTAGTAGTAGTAGTAGTAGTAGTAGTAGTAGTAGTAGTAGTAGTAGTAGTAGTAGTAGTAGTAGTAGTAGTAGTAGTATCTGCAGCAGTAGCTGTAGCAGTTACAGTAGCAGTTGTAGTAATAGTAATAGTAGTAGTAGAAGCAGGAGTAGTAGTAAGTAGTTGCAGTAGCGGTAGTAGAAGTGGTAGTTGCAGTAGTAGTTACAGTAGCCGCCATAGCTACTAGAGCAGAAGTAGTAGATGTAGTAGTAGCAACAGTAATAGTAGTGGCAATCGTAGCAGTAGTAGCATTCATAGTAGCGCTTGTACTATTGCTTCTGGTATTACTACTATTATTACTGCAAGTACTATTGCTACTACGGCTACTACTACTGCAACATCTCCAACTTCCACTACTTCCACTCTTACTGTGACAACTACTACTACTTTTGTTGCTTCTAATACTCCAAGTACTTCTACTACTACAACTACTGCTCCTAATACTACTTGTACAACTACATCTACTCCTCCTCCAACTTCTACTATTACGACTGCTACTACTACTGCTGCTGCTGCTACTTCTACTCTACCATTACTACTACTAGTATTGCTAATAGTATTACTATCACTACGACTACTACTACTACTGCTGCTGCTGCTATTGTTCCTGCTACAACTACTACTGCTACTATTGCTATTACTACTACTACTACTACTACTACATCTATTTCTACTACTGCTGTTAATGCTAGTGCAACTACTGTTACTACTAATACTTCTACAACAACAACAATGACAACAATAACTTCTACTACTTGTACTTCTGCTACTACTGCTGCTACTTCTACAACTACTACTCCGCCAATACTACTGCTACTTCTACTACTATTGCTATTGCTACTACTAGTACTAGCACTACTACTACTACTACAACTACTATTACTGCTACTACTACTATTAATCTTGCTGCTACTACTATAACTACTACTTCCACTATTGCTACTACCAGTAGCACTACTACTCGTAAAACAACTTCTACTGCTACAACTACCACAACTTCTGCTGCTACTACTACAACAAATACTACTACTACTAGTAGTACTACTTCCACTACTACTGCTTCACCTACTTATACTACAATTACTACTAATATTACTACTACTACTGCGACTGAGACTGGTACTACTATTTCTAGTACTACTACTCCTATTTCTATTTCTACTACTAGTACTAGTACTACTCCAACTAGGCTACTACTTCTGCTCCTGTTGCTGCTACTACTACTAGCACTACAACTACAACAACTACTACTACTGCTGCTGCTATTACTACTTCTATTGCAACTGCTACTACTACTACGAGTATTATTCCTACTACTTCTATTACTGCTACTACTGTTACTACAACTAATACCACTACTACTACCGCTGCAACTGCTACAGCTACTACTAGTCCTGTTACTTCCACAACTATGGGTACTACTTCTACCACTACTACTACTGTTACTATTCCTACTACAACTTCTAATACTACTAGTTTCGCTATGACTACAACAAGTACTATTGCAACTGTGATAGCCACTACTATTACTTCTAGCGCTACATCAACTAGTACTACTAACACTACTACTGCTACTAGAATAGCTAGTACTGCTTGTACAACTACTACTATTGCTACTATTACTGCTCCTACTACTACTATTAGTACTACTTCTACTACTACTGTTGCTATTGCACTTGCTGCTGCTGCTACTAATAGTGCTACTACTACTACTACTTCTACTAAGACTTCCGCTACTACTACAACTACTGCTGCTACTACTACTACTACTATTGAGACTGCTACTTCTACTACTGCTACTACTACTACTATTACAACTAGTAGCACGCCAAGTACTCCTACTACTACTACAACTACTACTACTACTAGCACTACTACAACGTAAACTACAACGACTACTGCCACTACCGCTACTTCTAATACTACAACAGCTACCACTTCTATTGCTGCTATTACTACTAGTATTTTTGTTGCTACTACAGCTGCTACTACTACCACATCTACTACTAAAACTACTGCTTCTACAACTATTACTACAACTTCTACTACTACTACTACTCGTACTAGTGCTACTACCACTACTGCTCCTCCGCCTCCTCCTGCTACTACTACCACTACTACTACTCATACTACCACATTTACTACTACTAATACTATTACTACTACTACTACGACTACTACTACTGCTGCTGTTGCTGCTGCTGCTACAACTACTTTTGTAACTACTTCCTCTACTACCACTAAAACTTCTATTTCTAATCCTTCTCCTATTACTACTACTACTTTTGCTCCTACTACTACTGCTGCTATTGCTGCTGCTGCTACTACTGTTACTACTACACCTGCTACTACGATGACTACAATAACAACAATAGCTACTATTAATACTATGATTACTACTACTGCTACATGTGCTGCTACTACTATGACCACTACTACTGCTACTTCTACTACAGCTAATACCTCTACTACCGCTACAACCGCTATTTCCACCACCACCGCTACGGCTGCTCCTATGACCACCACCACAACTAATACAACGACTACTGCTACTGCTACTTCTACTACTACTATTATTACTGCTACTTCTACTGCTGCTACTGCTATCACTACTACTAGTACTACTAATACCGCTGGTACTTCTACTACTACAACAACTGCTACTACTACTGCTAAAACTATGACTACTACTACTATTAACTACAACTGCTATTACTGCTACTAATTCTACTGCTACTACTACAGGTACTACTACTACCACTACTACTACTACTACCATTATTACTAATATTGCTGCTACTATTACTACACTACTACTACTAGCACTACTGCTACTCCAATAACTACTAGTATTACCACTGTTAATACTACTACTACTACCACCACCACCATAACTACTACTACCACGAATACTACTACTACTATGACTATTACTACTGCTACTGTTATTGCTATTACTACCACTACTACTGCTACTGCTATTACTACTATTACTGTTCCTACAAGTACTACTACTTATACTGCAAGAAATACACCCACTTTGGTTGATACTGTTGCTACAATTGTTACTACTATTAGTAAAGCCACTACGATTGCTACAATTATTGCTCCTATTACTGCTATTACTACTACTGCTACTACTACTAATGCTACTGCTCTTGCTGCTTCTACTACTAATACAACTACAACTACAACTGCTGCTACTCAGACTCGTACAACAACTACTACTACTCCTCTTCGTCATTGAATGCCTCCTCATCTCTTGGGAGGTAGCAGGATCTTCTTGGCATTTCTGCCGGCTTGTAGCTTCCGAACCGCAGAGAGATGCTCCCATCAAGGAGGCTCCTGCTAATGACCTCCTCAGGTTGAGTTGGTGCGGAGAGCTTCGTTGGCCGGACAGTCCAGCTGCGTCCTTGCAGCGCCTCTGCTGAGTACCTACGTCCTGGGAGGGCGTGTACTCCGTGGCTTGCTAGGTAGTCGACGACTCCTTGAATTTCGTAGGTAAAGCCTACGTTTGGGGTATTCGAGAGCCTTCCTACCATGCCTCTAGTGATTAATAAATTGGACTCACCACTTTGCCAGTTCTCGTATCCCTTATTTAGGATAGAGACTTGTACGTGCTTGTAGAGGTCCTTGACAGTCATCATGACGTTTGGTATAACGTATAACAGTTGACTGCCTTTTGCTAGGTCCACCTCCATCATGGCCAGTAGTGCTTTGTTTCCTTCCCACCGGTTGTCGCGGAAGACGACCAGAGCCATTGTACCAACCTCCTGTCGGTGTAGGATCTGGAGTCAAAGTTGCAGCACACCGAGGTGTATGTACTGCATCCCGCTTTGCCGTAGTTGATGGTAGCTTTCCTCCTGTATGAATGGGAGGTCTACCTGGTCATTGTCGACACAGAGGATTGCCTCCTCCGATCTATGTGTGTACACCCGATGGTGCACGTCGTCCTTCGGGAGTGGTACAGAACCTCCGTTGGGACTATGGCAGCTCTCTCCTGCATTGATAGTTTTAATTGTACCTGAGGATCAATCTGCTGCTCTAGTGTGTCTTGCGGGGTGTTTCTTCCCATCAGGAGTCTACCCATTCTCCTGGTTGTTCATTGAGCCGTATGAAGGTGTCTGTGGCTCCTTCGGTATCCCCGAATCTGATCTTCGCACATCGGAGATGGTGCTGGGATAGGTAGCTCTTTGTAAACCAACTGGGTGTTGGTTCCTGGGGCCATCGCCTCCAAGCTTTTGCACTTCCTCAGCTAGTATCTGGTAAGGATCCCGAAAGACCCTTAGTTTGCCTCGTGCCTCCTGAGGCCTTTGCGTGCGCCTCTCGTGCTGTTGGAGAAGCTTGTCCAGCCGTTCAAGGCTGTCACTTGGTTCTCTTTGCTGGGGTTGTTGCCTGAACGCCTCGAGTACGAGTCCTCGGGCCTCTTGTTTTGAAAGGGGCCTGCTGTCTAGGACTGCAGTTGTTAAAGCCTTCAGAGAAATCTCGAGCCTCGAGATCTCTTGTGTGCAAGCTTGATGCAGTTCAAAGAGTTGCTTTAAATTCTTTAAGTTAACTCTTGATGCAATACAAGTTTTGTCGTAAATAACAGACAAATTGTGAGCTAGTTGGTTGGTGGAAACTTTTGTTACTAAAGCAAGGTCAAGATACTCAAGGCTAGAGGTTCGGGAACGTTCATACCCCTCCTGAATGGATTTTTCCCATGCTTCAGACATATGGGCTAAAAAGGTCACAGTTACTACAATTTCCAAAGGATAAATTCCAGTATTAGGTTAAATATGGCAATTCCTTACTAGATTAAAGCAACGCTTCAGGATCATACAGGTGTGCCCTTGGGCTTACTCACGGCCACTCGCCTTCACTGCCAAGTTAGGACCTGTCCTTTTTCCTTACACAAAGCTCTTCATCCAGTCAGTAAAAACCATGCTTAATTTTAATCCGCAAATTACCACAAAGGAAAAGATAGCACTTATGAAATCTTAACACAACATCTTAACACAGTAGTGAAAATCAGGATTTGGGTAAGTACGACCCTTACCTCGCACTCTTGGCACCTTGACCTCTTGGGGGTTCTACTCCGCCATATCTTTAGCTAGCTCTGATACCATGAAATCAACCTTCCTAACGCCGGCGATGCTCGCCGAAGTTCCGAGGTCGCGGAAGCTCTTTTTCAAGGAGGAAGTAGCAACAAGAAATAAGGAGAAGATATGGAGAAACTCTCGGATTCTTATTGCAACTTTTCAAGTTTCTGCGTTTTCTAGGATTTCTGCGATGATTTTTCGATTTCTTCGATGTTTATTTACAATGGAGGCGTGCCCCTTATATAGAGGGCACGGTGATGTAAGCGCTCACATCAGCTGGTGGTATGAGCTAAGCGCTTACATCAGCATAATAGTAACCTATGCTAGGGTAGGCCTATAGCCTTTACATACGACTCCAAGGGAAGTCTTGTCCTAGGCATAGCCTTTATATCCTAAGGCGTAGCCTTTACAAAAGCCTCCAAAAGAGATCTTATCCTAAGGCGTAGCCTTTATATCCTAAGGCATAGCCTTTACAGAAGACTCCAAAAGACGTCGCTGTCATAGGCTGGTAGCTCGTCCTTTGGCTAGGCTCGTCCTCTTGCTAGGCTTTGACTTCTTATTTCGTAGCTCTAGCTGCCTAATGTACTGTACAACAGGATTCTATTTCATGTATTAGCTACATACTTCGCTGAAGTATAGTAGCTAATACAGGAAAGTAGAATCCTGTTGCCTACAGTACAGTAGCAAGCTAGAAGCTACGAAATAAGAACGTCAAAGCTAGCAAGAGGACGAGCCTAGCCAAAGGACGAGCTACCAGCCTATGACAGCGACGTCTTTTGGAGTCTTCTGTAACGGCTATGCCTTAGGATATAAAGGCTACGCCTTAGGATAAGATCTCTTTTGGAGTCTTTTGTAAAGGCTACGCCTTAGGATATAAAGGCTATGCCTAGGACAAGACTTCACTTGGAGTCTTATGTAAAGGCTATAGGCCTACCCTAGCATAGGTTACTATTATGCTGATGTAAGCGCTTAGCTCATACCACCAGCTGATGTGAGCGCTTACATCATCGTGCCCTCTATATAAGGGGCACGCCTACATTGTAAATGATCATCTTAGAAATCGCAGAAATATCAGAAAATCATAGAGAAGTTGCAATAAGAATCCGATAGTTTCTCCATATCTTCTCCTTATTTCTTGTTGCTACTTTCATTCTTGAAAAGGAGCTTCCGCGACCTCGAACGATTCGGCGAGCATCGCCGGCGTTAGGAAGGTCGATTTCATGGTATCAGAGCTAGCTAAAGATATGGCGGAGTAGAACCCCCAAGAGGTCAAGGTGCCAAGAGTGCGAGGTAAGGGTCGTACTTCCCCAAATCCTGATTTTCACTACTGTGTTAAGATGTTGTGTTAAGATTTCATAAGTGCTATCTTTTCCTTTGTGGTAATTTGCGGATTAGAATTAAGCATGGTTTTTACTGACTGGATGAAGAGCTTTGCGTAAGGAAAAAGGACAGGTCCTAACTTGGCCGTAAAGGCGAGTGGCCGTGAGTAAGCCCAAGGGCACACCTGTATGATTCCTGAAGGTGCCTTTAATCTAGATAAGGAATTGAATGTTTAACCCTAATACTGGAATTATCCTCTTTGGGAAATTGTAGTACATTGAATTTTAGCCCATATGTTGAAGCATGGGAAAAAATCCTTCAGGAGGGGTATGAAGTTCCCTAAACCTCTCGCCTTAGTATATTGACCTTCTGCTTTAGTAACAAAAGTGTTTCAACCCACTCAACTAGCTCCTAACTTGTTGGTGATTTCGAACAACACCTGTTATTGATCAGAGTTACCTTAAAGATTTAAAAAAACTCTATGAACTACATCACGCTTGCACACAAGCAGATCTCGAGGCTCGAGATTTCGTGACGGCTTTTAACAATGCAGTCCTAGACAGCAGGCCCCTTTCAAAACAAGAGGCACGAGGACTCGTACTCGAGGCGTTCAGGCAACAACCCCAGCAAAGAGAACCAAGCGACAGCCTTGAACGGCTGGACAAGCTTCTCCAACAGCACGAGAGGCGCACGCAAAGGCCTCAGGAGGCACGAGGCAAACTAAGGGTCTTTCGGGATCCTTACCAAATACTAGCTGAGGAAGTGCAAAAGCTTGGAGGCGATGGCCGCAGGAACCAACACCCACTTGGTTTACAAAGGGCTACCTATCCCAGCACCATCTCCGATGTGCGAAGATCAGATTCGGGGATACCGGAGGAGCCAAAGGCACCTTCATACGGCACAACAAACAACCAGGAGAATGGGTAGACTCCTGATGGGGAGAAACACCCCGCAAGACACACTAGAGCAGCAGATCGATCCTCAGGTACAATTAAAACTATCAATGCAGGAGAGAGCTGCCATAGTGCCAACGAAGATCTCTGCACCGACTCAACCTGAGGAGGTCATGAGCAGGGGCCTCCTTGATGGGAGCATCTCTCTGCGGTTCGGAAGCTACAAGCCGGCAGAAATGCCAAGAAGATCCTGCTACCTCCCAAGAGATGAGGAGGCATTCAATGACGAAGAGGAGCTCAGAACTCCTCATATAATTGCTGTCCTGCTGAAGGAAGATGAAGAAGATGAAGAGGAGAGTGACGACGAAAGTTACTTTCATCAGCTCTGCAAAGAGGGGTTCCCTGAAGGAGAAGGAGAGATGGAATATCCAATCAGAGCCCCAAAGTGGGATATATATCCCGACGAGGACGAAGATCCTCCTGAAGGCAGAAGGGATGTGCTTTCCCAACAACCAGATGAAGTCTGGGACACACTAGGGGAGCCTAGTGGGAGGTACGACTACTATGTCAAATATACTCCCCCGGAGTATATCTACTATGGCCCCCCCGAACCAACTGGATGGGGCGACATAGATGACAAGAAAGAGCCTGATGAGGAGGAACCAGCCAGCATACTTTCTGAAAAGCATGAGGAAGAAGGTAACGCTTGTCCCCCTCATAGTGCTAATGTTATTGCAGCAGGCATTGAAGAGGAAGTACCGGAGATGGAGTACCTTGCCCTGCGGAAACTAGCCCAAAGGCTATCTGAGAGGTTGTACACAAGTACACTAACCTCGGCAACATCTCCGAGCGGGCCGTACATGCCACCCACAGATGCTTCAATGGAACCAGGACCCCCAGGTTACCCACCAGCGGCCAACACGACTCCAACAATATCCAGAATAACAACGGAGCCTGGGCAGCGGAACCAAGGAAGTTTCCAAAGAGGCTTCAACAATGAAAGGTGGACCCTACCGTCCGCACAGCAGAACGAAGGAGCCCTCTTGATAATACCCGAACAGCTCGGGCTATTTGAGGAAACATTTGCAAGATGGGAAACCATCACGAGGAACCATGTCGCCACGCAAGGATTCACTGATGCGCGAGACAAGATTGAATACATGGAAAACCTCCTAGGGGAAACAGCCAGGCTTGCATGGGTACAATGGCGTATGCTATATGGCGAAGAATACCAAGCCATTATTGCAGCCGGAGGAGGAAGGGATGGCACTCAACACATCCTTTCCCAGATGAGAAGGGTCTTCTCATTGGAGGATCCAGCCCAAGGTTCAACCTTGGCTCAAGACACGGCATACCGGGACTTGGAAAGACTTTCATGCACAAACATGAAAGATATACTTTTATACATGAATGACTACCTCAGGTTAGCTACCAAAACTGGAAGGTTGTTTATAGGAACGGAGCTATCTGAGAAGTTCTGGTTAAAAATGCCGGGAGCCATTGGCCGAAGAATGAAGGCGGCCTTCGATCAGAGGTATCCTGGAGTAAACATCGGGGTAATACCCAGGATACTATTCGCCTACAAATACCTGGAGGAGGAATGCAAAGGCGCCGCATTCAAAAGATCCCTCAAGGATCTTTCCTTCTGCAGCAAGATCCCGATCCCAGGCTACTACACCACAGAAAAGAAGTACGGGGTCAGAAAGGCGAAGACATACAAAGGAAAGCCGCACGACACCCACGTGTGCATTGAGAGAAGGAAGCACCTTGTGTGCAACAGACGCTGCAAGTGCTACCTCTGCGGAGACATGGGGCATTTCGCCAGAGAATGCCCTAATGACAGAAAGAACGTAAAACGGGTTGCCATCTTCGAGCAACTAGATGTTCCGGAAAACTATGACTTAATATCTGTGCAGGAAGGAGAGGACCAGAGTGATGCCATATACAGCATCTCAGAAGGGGAGGATCCTCAGAACCTCCACAACCCCCTCCGCCCACTCATACAACATGAAGTCATATATGTCCTACAGGAACTCGAGGAAGGATGCCAACCGCAAAAGGAAGGGTGCACTAAGCATACCAACGGGCAAAGCTCCATTACCCCAACAACAAGTACTTCTCCCCTGGCACAAGAGGAGTACCCAGCAAAGCCCGTAGGCGCGGCGGTTCTAACCTCCGGAAGGGGCCCAGAGGAGAAACTACACTACCTCGCATTCAGCCTGGATGGCAAAAACTACCATCTTCATGACGAGGTACTACTGGCACCCGAATCGATATATGAAAACCCCTATGTAATTATTATCAAGGGGATTTTCCAAGACAAAGGAGGACAGGTGTCCCTCATAGGACAATGGCTGTACCGCCCAAAGGAAGCACTCACAGAAGAAGGGAGTCCAAGAGAATCCAGGGATACAAGGAAACTTTTCTATCGTTTCCATACTGAGGTAGTCCCTGCAGAGAGCGTCATGCACAACTGTGTGGTTCACTACATCCCACAGGGTGAGCAAGTACCAAGGCGTACAGAGTACCCGGGATTCATCATACAAGAACTCTACGACCACACCAACGGAATTCTCAAGGACATAGCATGTGCAGACTAGGACAAGGAGCAGCAATCTGAAATCAAGCTGCTTATCAAGAAAACAAAGGAGCACCTGACAGGCTCCATGCAAAGCAGATGGCCAAAGGCATGCAACACAGAACCCACAGCCGGACGACGGTGGGCACCGACACCAACGCAACTGCGGATACTCAACAGCCTTTTCCGTCAAAGTGACAGGCCACCTAGAAAGCGACAAACACATGACCTGACTTGGGCGCTCAGACTACATGGACCAATCTCTGAAGCCAATACCCGCAAATGGTTCATGAACAAGAGAGCGCGCGACAAGCAGACGCCGACAATACCTACCACTGACCCGTAGCAGGCGGAGCGTGGTGGGAAGTATAGAAGCTAATACAGGAAAGTAGGTTCTTGTTGTACAGTACGTAGTAGCTATAGCTACGAAATAAGAAGTCAAAGCCTAGCAAGAGGACGAGCCTAGCCAAAGGACGAGCTACCAGCCTATGACAGCGACGTCTTTTGGAGTCTTCTGTAAAGGCTATGCCTTAGGATATAAAGGCTACGCCTTAGGATAAGATCTCTTGTGGAGTCTTTTGTAAAGGCTACGCCTTAGGATATAAAGGCTATGCCTAGGACAAGACTTCCCTTGGAGTCTTATGTAAAGGCTATAGGCCTACCCTAGCATAGGTTACTATTATGCTGATGTAAGCGCTTGGCTCATACCACCAGCTGATGTGAGCGCTTACATCACCGTGCCCTCTATATAAGGGGCACGCCTCCATTGTAAATGATCATCGAAAAATCATCGAAAAATAATCGCAGAGAAGTTGCAATAAGAATCCGCGAGTTTCTCCATATCTTCTCCTTATTTCTTGTTGCTACTTTCCTCCTTGAAAAAGAGCTTCCGCGACCTCGGAACTTCGGCGAGCATCGCCGGCGTTAGGAAGGTCGATTTCATGGTATCAGAGCTAGCTAAAGATATGGCGGAGGAGAACCCCCAAGAGGTCAAGGTGCCAAGAGTGCGAGGTAAGGGTCGTACTTACCCAAATCCTGATTTTCACTACTGTGTTAAGATGTTGTGTTAAGATTTCATAAGTGCTATCTTTTCCTTTGTGGTAATTTGCGGATTAGAATTAAGCATGGTTTTTACTGACTGGGTGAAGAGCTTTGTGTAAGGAAAAAGGACAGGTCCTAACTTGGCAGTAAAGGCGAGTGGCCGTGAGTAAGCCCAAGGGCACACCTGTATGATCCTGAAGCATTGTTTTAATCCAGTAAGGAATTGCCATGTTTAACCTAATACGGGAATTTATCCTTGGGAAATTATGGTAACTGTGAACTTTTAGCCCATATGTCTGAAGCATGGGAAAAAACCATTCAGGAGGGGTATGAACGTTCCCGAACCTCTAGCCTTGAGTATCTTGACCTTGCTTTAGTAACGAAAGTTTCCACCAACCAACTAGCTCACAATTTGTCCGTTATTTACGACAAAACTTGTATTGCATCAAGAGTTAACTTAATGAATTGAAAACAACTCTTTGAACTGCATCAAGCTTGCACACAAGAGATCTCGAGGCTCGAGATTTCCCTGAAGACTTTAACAACTGCAGTCCTAGACAGCAGGCCCCTTTCAAACCAAGAAGCCCGAGGACTCGTACTTGAGGCGTTCAGGCAACAACCCCAGCAAAGAGAACCAGGCGACAGCCTTGAACGGCTGGACAAGCTTCTCCAACAGCACGAGAGGCGCACACGAAGGCCTCAGGAAGCACGAGGCAAACTAAGGGTCTTTCGGGATCCTTACCAGATACTAGAAGAGGAAGTACCGGAGATGGAGTACCCTGCCCTGCGAAAACTAGCCCAAAGGCTATCTGAGAGGTTGTACACAAGTACACTAACCTCGGCAACATCTCCGAGCGGGCCATACATGCCCCCCACAGATTCTTCAATGGAACCAGGACCACCAGGTTACCCGCCAGCGGCCAACACGAATCCAGCAATATCTAGAACAACAACGGAGTCTGGGCAGCGGAACCAAGGAAGTTTCCGAAGAGGCTTCCTCAATAAAATGTGGACCCTACCATCCGCACAGCAGAACAAAGGAGCCCTCTTGATAAAACCCGAACAGCTCGGGCTATGTGAGGAGACTTTTGCAAAAAGGGAAGAACCAAGCATGACCAACTCTGAAGAGGTAACAAACCCCCGTGGTATGCTAAATCAAATGACTACGCTCTTTATGCTAGAAACCGATGACAAGCACCAAAGCTGCCCTCGCTACGAAGAGGAGATCACCCAGCTACAAGAAACGCCGCAAGATCCAAACACTGCAAATCTAAAGAAGGCCAGGAAAAAGAAGAAGAAGAATACTCTTACAACTGCTATGACGAATCAAGAACCAGGAGGACCAAGAAAGGACACAGAATCCGACATTCTAGAAGGGGCTGTGTTTAACCCCCTCCCAGATAAAGGAGGCATCCATGCCTTTGGCAAGAAGAAGGAATGGGATACCCTAGGGGAACCCAGTGGTAAGTTTGATTATTATGTCCGATACTCACCACCCCCATCATTCTACTTGCCTTTTCCCAAGGCCAGCGAAGCGACTGGCTGGAACTATGAGGAAGGATCAGCTAAGGGAAAGAAACCTGCCAACTCCTCAATAAACAATGAAGCAAATGCCCCGCAGGACAATACAGCAACGGAAGCTGAAATACTCCGTCTAAAGGAAGTCAGCCACGGAGAGGTCAAAGAGGCATATCACCTTCCACAAGAAGAGGAGGATCAATGCCAAGGGAAGAAGCAGAGGAAGAAGAAAGTGTTGCATTGCTTCAACTTAAATGAAGAAACCTACAATCTGGCTGATGAGGTAATGCTTTTCCCTAACACAAAGAATGAAGAGCCTTATGTCATAATTATCAAGAAGATTTTCCAAGACAGGGATGGAAGAATATGCTTTACTGGGCAATGGTTATATCGCCCGGAAGAAGCATGCCTGATTGATGGGAGTACAAGGAGATTCAGGGATACTAGGGAACTCTTTTATAGTTTCCACACTACTATACTCCCTATAGAATCTATCATGCACAAAGGTGTGGTTCATTACATCCCACGAAACAAGCAGCTGCCACTCCGCACAAAGCATCCTGGATTCATTGTGCAGGAAATTTATGACCACACTCAGAAGATTCTAAAGGATCTAGTGTCCAATGACTATGACATGAAAAAGCAATGTGAAATTGGGCTCCTGATCGAAAGGACAACAGCACTACTGAATAAACACCCAGAAGCCTTCAGCAATCCGGCTAGCAGCTTGCAGAACACTCACAACACCAAGGTGAAGCAGCTACACTCCAACGCAACAGCAAGCGGAAGGATCAGCCGCACAGGAGAAGAAAACCGCCCACAAAGAGGCACATACCGCATGCACCAAACAATGCGAAAGGTGAAACTCCATTGCCCCAAATGCAAGCTTATGCAGGAGCAACGATACTATATTGCATGGTGCGAGGGAGAAATTGAGCGGCTGATGAAAGAAGTCGAAGGGAGAGCACAGGAGTTAGAAGCAGACCTGCACGAACACTATAAGAAAAAGGGAGAAAAATCGGCAGCAGAACCAGCGGAAGGACAAAGACATACTAATGTTCTATTCCCATCAAGTGCAATAGACAGAGCAACCCAGCTCAACTCAGAACCAAGAATGGTAAACAACATGCTCTATAGTATGCTTATTGTACTTGAAATACCAAATCTTCCCAGGTTCCAAGTACAAGCAATACTAGACACAGGAGCTACCACGTGCTGCATTGATGAAGCATCAGTACCACCTGAAGCACTGGCACCAACTAATTGCATCATACAAGTCAACGGAGCCAACTCTCAACAAATGACGAACAGGAGACTCAAGCAGGGAAAGATGTACATCGGAGGTAGCAGCTTCCAAATCCCCTGCACATACAGCTTCCACATAAAGCCAAAGACTGGAATCCACTTCATTCTTGGATGCAACTTCTTGCGAACTATGGATGGGGGAGGACGTATACAAGGTAATACGGTTACCTTTCATACTACCCCTGTGCAAGCAGAGAAGGCCACAGCTGTGGTCAATCTGGAAGAGGCCCTAGCACCAGCAAACGGCACCCCACTGAACATCGCCACTACCCGTAGCAGGCAGAGCGTGGTGGGAAGTATAGCTACCACTGACCCGTAGCAGGCGGAGCGGGGTGGGAAGTATAGAAGCTAATACAGGAAAGTAGAATCCTGTTGTACAGTACAGCAGTAGCTATAGCTACGAAATAAGAAGTCAAAGCCTAGCAAGAGGACGAGCCTAGCCAAAGGACGAGCTACCAGCCTATGAAAGCGACGTCTTTTGGAGGCTTCTGTAAAGGCTATGCCTTAGGATATAAAGGCTACGCCTTAGGATAAGATCTCTTTTGGAGTCTTTTGTAAAGGCTACGCCTTAGGATAAGAGGGCTATGCCTAGGACAAGACTTCCCTTGGAGTCTTATGGAAAGGCTATAGGCCTACCCTAGTATAGGTAACTATTATGCTGATGTAAGCGCTTAGCTCATACCACCAGCTGATGTGAGCGCTTACATCACCGTGCCCTCTATATAAGGGGCACGCCTCCATTGTAAATAAAAATCGAAAAATCATCGAAGAAATCGAAAAATAATCGCAGAAATCCTAGAAAACGCAGAAACTTGAAAAGTTGCAATAAGAATCCGAGAGTTTCTCCATATCTTCTCCTTATTTCTTGTTGCTACTTTCCTCCTTGAAAAAGAGCTTCCGCGACCTCGAACACTTCGGCGAGCATCGCCGGCGTTAGGAAGGTCGATTTAAAGAGCTTCCGCGACCTCGAACACTTCGGCGAGCATCGCCGGCGTTAGGAAGGTCGATTTCAAGGAGGAAAGTAGCAACAAGAAATAAGGAGAAGATATGGAGAAACTCTCGGATTCTTATTGCTAAATTCACACGATACTTGGATTTCTAAGATTTCTGCGATGTTTATTTACAATGGAGGCATGCCCCTTATATAGAGGGCACGGTGATGTAAACGCTCACATCAGCTGGTGGTATGAGCTAAGCGCTTACATCAGCATAATAGTTACCTATACTAGGGTAGGCCTATAGCCTTTACATAAGACTCCAAGGGAAGTCTTGTCCTAGGCGTAGCCTTTATATCCTAAGGCGTAGCCTTTACAAAAGACTCCAAAAGATATCTTATCCTAAGGCGTAGCCTTTATATCCTAAGGCATAGCCTTTACAGAAGACTCCAAAAGATGTCGCTTTCATAGGCTGGTAGCTCGTCCTTTGGCTAGGCTCGTCCTCTTGCTAGGCTTTGACTTTTTATTCCGTGGCTCTAGCTGCTACTATACTGTACAATAGGATTCTACTTTCCTGTATTAGCTACTATACTTCCCACCACGCTCCGCCTGCTACGGGACAGTGGTAACTATACTTCCCACCACGCTCCGTCTGCTACGGGACAGTGGTAGGGATTGCCTGCTTCTCCTTGACTCGCGCTCTCTTGTTGATGAACCATTTGTGGATGTTGTCTTCAAAGATTGGTCCATGTAGTCTTAGCGCCCAAGTCGGGTCCTGTGTTTGCTTCTTTCTAGGGGGCCTGTCATTTTGACGGAAGAGACTGTTGAGCATCTGCAGCTGCGGTGGTGTCGGTGCCCACCGTCGTCCGGCTATGGGTTCTGTGTTGCATGCCTTTGGCCATTTGAGTTGCATGGAGCCTGTCAGATGCTCCCTTGTTTTCCTGATAAGCAGCTTAATTTCAGATTGCTGCTCCTTGTCATAGTTTGCACATGCTATGTCCTTGAGAATTCTGTTGGTGTGGTCGTAGAGTTCTTGTATGATGAATCTCGGGTACTCTGTACGCCTTGGTACTTGCTCACCCTGCGGGATGTAGTGAACCACACAGTTGTGCATGACGCTTTCTGCAGGGACTACCTCCGTATGGAAACTAGAGAAAAGTTTCCTTGTATCCCTGGATTCTCTTGGACTCCCATCTTCTGTGAGTGCTTCTTTTGGGCGATAAAGCCATTGTCCTATGAGGGCCATCTGTCCTCCTTTGTCTTGGAAAATCCCCTTGATGATAATTACATAGGGATTGGCATATATTGATTCGGGCGCCAGTAGTACCTCATCATGAAGATGGTAGGTTTCTCCATCTAGCCTGAATGCGAGGTAGTGTAGTTTCTCCTCTGGGCCCCTTCCGGAGGTTAGGACCGCCTTTCCTACGGGCTTTGCTGGGTACTCCTCTTGTGCTAGGGGAGAAGTACTTGTTGTTGGGGTAATGGAGCTTTGCCCATTGTTATGCCTAGTGCACCCTTCCTTTTGCGGTTGGCGTCCTTCTTCGAGTTCCTGCAGAACATATATGACTTCATTTTGTATGAGTGGGCGGAGGGAGTTGTGGAGGTTTTGAGGATCCTCCCCTTCTGAGATGCTGTATATTGTATCACTCTGGTCCTCTCCTTCCTGCACAGATATTAAGTCATAATTATCTGGAATATTTAGTTGCTCGAAGATAGCAACCATCTTTATGTTCTTTCTGTCATTAGATGCCTCCTCATCTCTTGGGGGGTAGCAGAATCTTCTTGGCGTTACTGTCGGCTTGTAGCTTCTGAACCGCAGAGAGATGCTCCCATCAAGGAGGCTCCTGCTCATGACCTCCTCAGATTGAGTTGGTGCGGAGAGCTTCATTGGCCGGACAGTCCAGCTGCACCCTTGTAGTGCCTCTGCTGAGTATCTACATCCTGGGAGGGCGTGTACTCCATGGCTTGCTAGGTAGTCGATGACTCCTTGAAATTCGTAGGCAAAGCCTACGTTTGGGGTATTCGAGAGCCTTCCTACCATGCCTCTAGTGATTAGTAAATTAGACTCACCACTTTGCCAGTTCTCGTATACCTTAGTTAGGATAGAGACTTGTATGTGCATGTAGAAGTCCTTGACAGTCATCATGACGTATACCAGCTGACTGCCTTTTGCTTGGTCCACCTCCATCGTGACCAGTAGTGCTTTGTTTCCTTCGTTCTGCTGTGCGTACGGTAGGGTCCATATTTCATTGCTGAAGCTTCTTCGAAAACTTCCCTGGTTCTGCTGCCCAGACTCCGTTGTTGTTTTGGATATTGCTGGAGTCGTGTTGGCCGCTGGTGGGTAACCTGGGGGTCCTGATTCCATTGAAGCATCTGTGGGGGGCATGTACGGCCCGCTCGGAGATGTTGCCGAGGTTAGTGTACTTCTGTACAACCTCTCAGATAGCCTTTTGGCTAGTTTTCGTAGGGCAGGGTACTCCATCTCCGGTACTTCCTCTTCGATGCCTGCTGCAATAACATTGGCACTATGAGGGGGACAAGTGTTACCTTCCTCTTCATGCTTTTCAGAAAGTATGCTGGCTGGTTCCTCCTCATCAGGCTCCTTCTCGTGCTCTTCGTTTCCCAATCCAGTTGGTTCGGGCTTTGGTTGAGCCTCTCCTTCAGCTGTTGTCTTGTAGACATTTTCCCGTAGTAGGATACTGGTGCACTCAAGTTCCTTGCTTGCTTCTGCTTCCTTTTCTTTCAGCTTCTCAGAGTCTTTTTGCAGGCTTGCGCCTAGTTCCAATTCCTTGACTCTTTCTTTGTAGTAGCCCACCTCTTTCTCTAGCCGTTCAATTTCCCCTTCACACCTTTCTTGCATTAGCCTCTGGAACGGTTCTGGTGGAGCTGGTGTAACTGGGACCGCTGTCTTAAAGTAATAGAGTCCACATAGGTTACAGGCAGTAACCTTGCATTTGGGGCAATGAATCCTTGCCCGCTGCATTGTTTGGATCTTGCAACACACGCACTTTTCTTCTCGTGGCTGCACGAAGTCATTATGCTGCCAAGAATGAGAACATTGTCCTTGGAAGTAAGGCAGCGTTACCTGAGGGCGATACCCTCCTTCTCCTTCTCCCAGAACACAAACTGCTTTCTCCTGCTCAGGTGGTTCGAGGGAGCTGTGCAGACTTTGGGTTGATAAAGAGGAGTGACGGTTCTTTTTGCGTTCTGCTTCTTGTAGTTCTTGTAGATACTGCGCATTAAAAGGGATCTCCACATAGTTGGTGTTGTGAAAAGGCCTGTAATAAGAAGAGGTTAGAGGGTAATTGTTTCTTCTGGTGAAGTACTCCTCCTCCGGAGCCTCGTACTCATCAGGTTGTTGGTAGCTTTGCTGGTCCTGATAACACCAATTGTAGTAGTCGTCCCGTGGGGTAGGCAGATAGTAAGCCATCAGCCTTCAAGGTTTTGCACTTCCTCAGCAAGTATCTGGTAAGGATCCCGAAAGACCCTTAGTTTGCCTCGTTCCTCCTGAGGCCTTCGTGTGCGCCTCTCGTGCTGTTGGAGAAGCTTGTCCAACCGTTCAAGGCTGTTGCCTGGTTCTCTTTGCTGGGGTTGTTGCCTGAACGCCTCAAGTACGAGTCCCCGGGCCTCTTGTTTTGAAAGGGGCCTGCTGTCTAGGACTGCAGTTGTTAAAGTCTTCAGAGAAATCTCGAGCCTCGAGATCTCTTGTGTGCAAGCTTGATGCAGTTCAAAGAGTTGTTTTAAATTCTTTAAGTTAACTCTTGATGCAATACAAGTTTTGTCATAAATAACGGACAAATTGTGAGCTAGTTGGTTGGTGGAAACTTTCGTTACTAAAGCAAGGTCAAGATACTCAAGGCTAGAGGTTCGGGAACGTTCATACCCCTCCTGAATGGATTTTTCCCATGCTTCAGACATATGGGCTAAAAGTTCACAGTTACCATAATTTCCGAAGGATAAATTCCCGTATTAGGTTAAACATGGCAATTCCTTACTGGATTAAAACAATGCTTCAGGATCATACAGGTGTGCCCTTGGGCTTACTCACGGCCACTCGCCTTCACTGCCACGTTAGGACCTGTCCTTTTTCCTTACACACAGCTCTTCACCCAGTCAGTAAAAACCATGCTTAATTCTAATCCGCAAATTACCACAAAGGAAAAGATAGCACTTATGAATTCTTAACACAAAATCTGAACACAGTAGTGAAAATCAGGATTTGGGTAAGTACGACCCTTACCTCGCACTCTTGGCACCTTGACCTCTTGGGGGTTCTACTCCGCCATATCTTTAGCTAGCTCTGATACCATGAAATCGACCTTCCTAACGCCGGCGATGCTCGCCGAAGTGTTCGAGGTTGCGGAAGCTCTTTTTCAAGAAGGAAAGTAGCAACAAGAAATAAGGAGAAGATATGGAGAAACTCTCGGATTCTTATTGCTAAATTCACACAACACTTGGATTTCTAAGATTTCTTCGATGGAGGCGTGCCCCTTATATAGAGGGCACGGTGATGTAAACGCTCACATCAGCTGGTGCTATGAGCTAAGCGCTTACATCAGCATAATAGTTACCTATACTAGGGTAGGCCTATAGCCTTTACATAAGACTCCAAGGGAAGTCTTGTCCTAGGCATAGCCTTTACAAAAGACTCCAAAAGAGATCTTATCCTAAGGCGTAGCCGTTATATCCTAAGGCATAGTCTTTACAGAAGACCAGCCAAAAGACGTCCGCCTTCATAGGCTGGAAGCCTCGTCCGTTGGCTAGGCTCTCTCTTCTAGCTTTGACTTTTTATATTCCGTAGCCTACTAGCTGCTACTAACTGTAACAATAGGATTCCCTACTTTCCTGGATTAGCTACTATACTTCCAGGAGATAGTAGCATAATACAGGAAAGTAGAATCCTGTTGTACAGTACAGTAGTAGCGAGAGCTACGAATAAGAAGTCAAAGCCTAGCAAGAGGACGAGCCTAGCCAAAGGACGAGCTACCAGCCTATGACAGCGACGTCTTTTGGAGTCTTCTGTAAAGGCTATGCCTTAGGATATAAAGGCTACGCCTTAGGATAAGATATCTTTTGGAGTCTTTTGTAAAGGCTACGCCTTAGGATATAAAGGCTACGCCTAGGACAAGGCTTCCCTTGGAGTCTTATGTAAAGGCTATAGGCCTACCCTAGTATAGGTAACTATTATGCTGATGTAAGCGCTTAGCTCATACCACCAGCTGATGTGAGCGCTTACATCACCGTGCCCTCTATATAAGGGGCACGCCTCCATTGTAAATGAACATCGCAGAAATCCTAGAAAACGCAGAAACTTGAAAAGTTGCAATAAGAATCCGAGAGTTTCTCCATATCTTCTCCTTATTTCTTGTTGCTACTTTCTTTCTCGAAAAGAGCTTCCGCAGACCTCGAACACTTCGGCGAGCATTGCCGGCGTTAGGAAGGTCGATTTCATGGTATCAGAGCTAGCTAAAGATATGGCGGAGTAGAACCCCCAAGAGGTCAAGGTGCCAAGAGTGCGAGGTAAGGGTCGTAATTACCCAAATCCTGATTTACACTAATGTGTTCAGATTTTGTGTTAAGAATTCATAAGTGCTATCTTTTCCTTTGTGGTAATTTGCGGATTAGAATTAAGCATGGTTTTTACTGACTGGATGAAGAGCTTTGTGTAAGGAAAAAGGACAGGTCCTAACTTGGCAGTAAAGGCGAGTGGCCGTGAGTAAGCCCAAGGGCACACCTGTATGATCCTAAAGCGTTGCTTTAATCTAGTAAGGAATTGCCATGTTTAACCTAATACTGGAATTTATCCTTTGGAAATTGTAGTAACTGTGAACTTTTTAGCCCATATGTCTGAAGCATGGGAAAAATCCATTCAGGAGGGGTATGAACGTTCCCGAACCTCTAGCCTTGAGTAGCTTGACCTTGCTTTAGTAACAAAAGTTTCCACCAATCAACTAGCTCATAACTTGTCTGTGATTTACGACAAAACCTGTATTGCATCAAGAGTTAACTTAAAGAATTTAAAACAACTCTTTGAACTACATCAAGCTTACACACAAGAGATCTCGAGGCTCGAGATTTCTCTGAAGGCTTTAACAACTGCAGTCCTAGACAGCAGGCCCCTTTCAAAACAAGAGGCCCGAGGACTCGTACTCGAGGCGTTCAGGCAACAACCCCAGCAAAGAGAACCAGGCGACAGCCTTGAACGGCTGGACCAGCTTCTCCAACAGCACGAGAGGCGCACGCAAAGGCCTCAGGAGGCACGAGGCAAACTAAGGGTCTTTCGGGATCCTTACCAGATACTAGCTGAGGAAGTGCAAAAGCTTGGAGGCAATGGCCCCAGGAACCAACACCCAGTTGGTTTACAAAGGGCTACCTATCCCAGCACCATCTCCGATGTGCGAAGATCAGATTCGGGGATACCGGAGGAGCCACAGGCACCTGCATACGGCTCAACAAACAACCAGGAGAATGGGTAGACTCCTGATGGGGAGAAACACCCCGCAAGACACACTAGAGCAGCAGATCGATCCTCAGGTACAATTAAAACTATCAATGCAGGAGAGAGCTGCCATAGTTCCAGCGGAGGTTCTATACCACGCCCGGAGGGACGACGTGCACCATCGGGTGTACACGCATAGATCAGAGGAGGCAATCCTCTGTGTCGACAATGACCAAGTAGACCTCCCATTCATACAGGAGGCAAGCTACCATCAACTACGGCAAAGCGGGATGCAGTACATACACCTCGGTGTGCTGCAACTTCGACTCCAGATCCTACACCGACAGGAGGTTGGTACAATGGCTCTGGTCGTCTTCCGTGACAACTGGTGGGAAGGAAACAAAGCAATACTGGCCACGATGGAGGTGGACCTAGCAAAAGGCAGTCAACTGGTATACGTGATACCAAACGTCATGATGACTGTCACGGACTTCTACAAGCACGTACAAGTCTCTATCCTAACTAAGGGATACGAGAAATGGCAAAGTGGTGAGTCCAATTTATTAATCACTAGAGGCATGGTAGGAAGGCTCTCGAATACCCCAAACGTAGGCTTTGCCTACGAAATTCAAGGAGTCGTCGACTACCTAGCAAGCCACGGAGTACACGCCCTCCCAGGACGAAGGTACTCAGCAGAGGCGCTGCAAGGACGCAGCTGGACTGTCCGGCCAACGAAGCTTTCCACCCCAACTCAACCTGAGGAGGTCATGAGCAGGAGCCTCCTTGATGGGAGCATCTCTCTGCGGTTCGGAAGCTACAAGCCGGCAGAAATGCCAAGAAGATCCTGCTACCTCCCAAGAAATGAGGAGGCATTCAATGACGAAGAGGAGCTCAGAACTCCTCATATAATTGCTGTCCTACTGGAGGAAGATGAAGAGGAAAGTGACGACGAAAGTTACTTTCATCAGCTCTGTAAAGAGGGGTTCCCTGAAGGAGAAGGAGAGATGGAATATCCAATCAGAGCCCCAAAGTGGGATATATATCCCGACGAGGACGAAGATCATCCTGAAGGCAGAAGGGACGTGCTTTCCCAACAACCAGATGAAGTCTGGGACACACTAGGGGAGCCTAGTGGGAGGTACGACTACTATGTCAAATATACTCCCCCGGAGGATATCTACTATGGCCCCCCCGAACCAACTGGATGGGGAGACATAGATGACAAGAAAGAGCCTGATGAGGAGGAACCAGCCAGCATACTTTCTGAAAAGCATGAGGAAGAAGGTAACGCTTGTCCCCCTCATAGTGCTAATGTTATTGCAGCAGGCATTGAAGAGGAAGTACCAGAGATGGAGTACCCTGCCCTGCGAAAACTAGCCCAAAGGCTATCTGAGAGGTTGTACACAAGTACACTAACCTCGGCAACATCTCCGAGCGGGCCGTACATGCCACCCACAGATGCTTCAATGGAACCAGGACCCCCAGGTTACCCACCAGCGGCCAACACGCCTCCAACAATATCCAGAATAACAACGGAGTCTGGGCAGCGGAACCAAGGAAGTTTCCAAAGAGGCTTCAACAATGAAAGGTGGACCCTACCGTACGCACAGCAGAACGAAGGAGCCCTCTTGATAATACCCGAACAGCTCGGGCTATTTGAGGAAACATTTGCAAGATGGGAAACCATCACGAGGAACCATGTTGCCGCGCA
>RXID01014924.1:0-46195 GCA_005019695.1 Trichopus zeylanicus subsp. travancoricus
CCGCCACCCCCTCCACCACGGGCCGTTGGAGCTCGAGCGCCTGGAGCCGGACCCTCAACGCAGCAATCTCCTTCATAAGCGCTTCCCTCTCAGAGTTCCACCTTTCCTCCTCCCGGAGCCATCGCCGTTCCTCCCGCAGCCACCGCTGTTCCTCCCGGAGCCACCGCTCCTCCTCCCGCTCCCACGACGAGGCAGAGGAGGGCGATGCGGCGATGGGAATGAACCTAGGGTTAGGGCTTCGGTGACAGACGCGAAACGTGGCCTGAAAACTGGATTTGAGCGGAGGCCGTTGGAGTCCGCCGAAGATGACGAGGGACGTAGCCATCGAAGCGGTAACGAAGCTTGCAAGCGGCGGACGAAGAGGGAAGATAAGGTTCTCGTAAGATGTTCCGCCGGTATGCTTTAGTTACATTTTAGATTTTAGCATATGACTAATGGTCAACAGCCACGTGTCGCGCGGAGTACGATTTTCCATATTTTTAAGGGAAAATTTCCAGATATACGTTGAAAATTTACCAGCTGACCAAAATTCTCCTTTATTTTTCTATTTTTCAATCTGTCCTTCTGTATATCTGTTAAGCTAAATAATCCATTGATGAGATTTATCACCAGTTTTTGGCTTACCCATTCTTCTTACAACAATATTAATGAATAAAAAGAGCCAACTGTTGCTGCATCATACAATATCATTACGGATGAAAAAGAAAACAGATATTCTCCATTTTTGGTACCTCTTGAGTTTATTAATGATGGATTGAAGGTAAATAAAAACAAAAAAATCATCTTTCTAATATAGACCAATCTTTTATTATATATTTAACTTTATGATATCTTTTTCTCTATTTTGAGTTTTGTCCAAAAACTTCTACTACTACACTGCTTATAGCTATTGTTATCTTGGACATTTGTCGATCTATAGTTTATGTAGCCATTTGCACAAGAGCATTCAATATAAGCATATAATATACAATTAATATATTCATGTTTCTAAGAATGCTTTTATTTGTATGCTTATGATCAAAATATACGAACTAATGCACACATATGGGATGAAGGTAGCAATTGAGTTCCATCCAGAAGCTTCAAAGAGATGGATTAGGAAGATAGTAATGCCCAAATTGAAAATGCAACATCTTTTTAGAGCTGTAGAGGTTCAAAATAAATTGTTAAATGAATTTAGTATTCGTATGAAATACAAAAATACTTAGCATGGTAGAGAGATGGTCAAAGTAGTGACTAGCTTCCTATGACCTTTTGTTGTAATACAAAGACATAATATGTGAGACATTCCAGAAGTATCATAAAGACTTAACAAGAGGGTTACAAGTTCTTGAGAGCTTTCTTTTATTTTGTCGCATACATAAGAAATTTTAAAAGAGGTTGTCGATCAATTTTGTTTGTAGATAGCACTTACATGCTATCCAAATATAATGGCATTTTGTTCAGTGCTATAGCGAAAAATGGTAATAAAGGTTAATAATCATATTGTATTATTTGTGTTTAATTTATGAAATACACACTTATATCTTGTTGTTAATATTTAAATTAGTGAGTAGTTTGCATGTATTCCACAAAGCTTTGACTTTTTCATTACTTGGTAGATTTTTTCCATGTTATTTTTGCAATTGTTAATAACAAGCTAGGCACAAACTAGACTAAATTTGTTGAAAATATTGTTGTTGCATTAAAGAGAGACGAAGGGTATGATAAGACAATTACATTTATATTTGTTAGGTTAAAGAAATTAATTAATGTCATGAAGCATATTTTCCTGGGATTACTAAGGGGTTTTGCTTGTGGCATCTCGAAACAAATTTTCGTAATGCTAGACTTAGCCTATCAAAAACTATGAAGGATAAATATTGGGCTTTGATCTAGTGCATTGCCTGCACCTATAAGGAGAAAGATTTCAAAGGAGCTATTTGTTAGAATTTGGACTATAAATCATGTACATTTATGCATAAGGACATGTAGACGTACATGTATTGCATGAAATTATTGTGTATATATTTCTATTATATGGTATAAGGATCCAATTGAGGTGATCTATTTAATTTAGGGTCTTTGTCATCTAAAATATAAGTGTGGTGGCTAAATTGTGAATGTGTAGAATTCCTGGGGTTTAATTATTAATTATTGATGGACTAATTAACAATTAACCCATTAAGATTTATGGGTGTGGTCCCTAACTGTGGAATTTAGTATATAAAGGAAAAGGGATTGAGAAACCCTGGACATCCATCAGTCATCAAATTCCAAACAGTCAGAAGACCTCCTCCCAAAACCTAACTCCTCCAGTGCTGCCATCTTCTCCCTAAGCACCGCCTCCGGTGACTTTGCCTTCTTCGCAGCCGAAGCGCAGTGGACTTGATCGGGTTTCAGACTTCTTTAATCTACCCAATGGAATCAGGTACGCTTCCGTGTTCTTCATTTTTCTCAAAGATCTGACATGAATGTTTCTGGATTATCAATGGCATATTCCTTGAATTTCTTACAATTGGCATCAGAGCCAGGTTTCATGTTGGGTTTTTGAGAATAGAAAATTAGTGTTAGACTTGCAAAAATCTCCATCTTCTTCCTCGATTGTCCGCTGTGCTCCGGCGGCCTGAAGCGGATGCGGGCGGAGTGTTTCTGCATCGTCGCGCGTTGATGCGAGCGGGGTTGTGCTTCAGGCAGCACGGACCCGACGGTCGGCGACATGCGCTAGGAGGCGTCGTGCTGCAGGCTGATCGGGCTTCCGCGGCGTACTGGTCGTGGCATGCTGCTGCGTGACGCTCGGGCTGCGCGGCGCTCTGGTCCGCTGGCATGAGCTGCGCAGGCGGCTCGGGATGCGGCCGGCGTGCGGGTTCCGCTGGATGGCTGCCTGCGCAGGCGGGCTCGGCTTGCGGCGGCGTCGGGTCGCTGGCATGCTGCTGCGCAGGCGGCTAGGGCTGCGACGGTGGCTACGTGACTGCGCGCCGGCCGGACGGCGTGATGGCCTAGCGGCGGCAGCTGCAGCGGCATTAGGGTTAGGGTTTGAGGATGGAGAAGATGATTAGTTTTGGTTTTGGTTTAATTTAAAGTTGATTTTGGTTTAAGTTTAGTTTTAATTGATTATGGTTTTGGTTTAATTCAAATGATGGATTCAGTTACTAATATTTTTAATTTAATTTGGTTCAAGCAATATGTTGCCAAAGTAATCTCTATTGTGTAGATTGAATTAAACTAAAAATATTAGGAAGGCATTACATGCTTGAAGTTTCATGCGGGTAATAACCGGCCCAAAGGAAGGTTATTATTTGGCCAAAATTAAAGCAGACATTACATGCTTAAAGTTTCATGCGGGTAATAACCGGCCCAAAGGAAGGTTATTATTTGGCCGAAATTAATGCAGACATTACATGCTTGAAGTTTCATGTGGGTAATGACCGGCCCAAAGAAAGGTTATTATTTGGCCAAAATTAAAGCAGACATTACATGCTTGAAGTTTCATGCGGGTAATAACCGGCCCAAAGGAAGGTTATTATTTGGCCGAAATTAAAGCATATTTGTGGTAATAAATATGTGACAATTATTTGGTTTATCCATGTGGGTAATAAGTCGGTCCAAAGAAAGGCTTATTATTTGACAGGACTTTATTGTCAATATTTGATTGCCACACCAAGAGTACCACTTACAAATTGAATTTTGTTCAAAGACTTAATTTCAATGTTGTGCTAGGTATCTTGAGAAGGGATTTAATTTCTTTTTGTGAGCAGATTGTGTTTTGAATTTTTGTTCTCTTTCAGTTGACTTTGTGAATGCTTTTGCTGTACTGCCAATATCAATGGCATTCCAGTGCTCAATGGGAGCAATTTTAAGACTTGGAAAAATAAGATAACTATAGTCTTGGGATGTATGGAACTTGACCTAGCATTGAGGGAGCCACGTCCTGCACCTCTTAGGAGAACTTTTGAGAGGTGGGAACGCTCTAACCGCTTGAGTCTTATGATAATGAAAAATGCTATCCCAGAGACATTTTTGGACACTATGTCTGAGGAGACTGATGCTAAAAGGTTCATTGAAACCCTTGAAAAGCGCTATATGAAAAGCGATAAGGCGGAAACAAGTGCAGCCTTAAGAAAACTTGTTTCCATGAGGTACAAGGGTAACGGGAACATAAGGGAGTATATTCTCGAAATGTTTAATCTTGCAGGAAAATTAAAAACACTAAAATTAGAGCTTTCGGAAGACTTGCTCATTCATTTAGTGTTGATTTCTCTTCCTCAGCAATTCAGTCAATTTGAAGTGAGCTATAATTGTCAGAAGGAGAAATGGACAATGAATGAGCTTATTTCTCATTTAGTGCAAGAGGAAGACAGGATGAAACATCATAAAACCGAGAGTGCTCATTTGGCATCATCTTCTTACGGACAAGGCAAGAAGAGAAAAACTAAAGATGTTGCGGTGAAGGAACTGCAAAAGAAGCAGAAAAATACGTTCGAGAGACATAAGGAAAAGAAATGCTTCTTTTGCAAGGACTCTTCCCATTTTAAGAAAGATTGTGCCAAATTTCACGTTTGGCGAGTGAAGAAAGGTACATCTTTTGCTCTTGTTAATTCAGAAGTTAATTTAGTTTCAGTACCTAGATATACTTGGTGGTTGGATTCGGCTACCACAACTCACATAAGTATATCTATGCAGGGTTGCCTGAACTCCCGACAGCCAAATGATGACGAGAAGTACATCTATATGGGGGCTGGAAAAGGGGTTGAAGTTGTGGGCATTGGGACTTTTCGGTTGTTATTACGTACTGGTTTTTATTTAGAATTAAATAACACATTTATTGTACCGTCTTTTAGACGGAATTTGATATCAATTTCTATTTTGGACAAAGAAGGATTTGTTTGTTCATTTGGTAATAGAAAATGCGATATCTATTTTAATTCTGTGTTGTATGGAACCAGTCATTTAACTGATAATGACAACCTTTATTTGCTTCATATAGAAAGTTCATACAGTGAGTCCCATAATACTGAAACAAAAGGCACTAAACGCAAATTTTCAAATGAAAATTCCTTTAAATTATGGCATAAGCGTTTGGGTCATATCTCTAAAAGGAGAATTGACAGACTTGTGTCAGAAGGAATTCTTGAAAAACTTGATGATTCATATCATAATATTTGTGTTGAGTGTATAAAGGGAAAAACCACAAATAAGAGCAAAGTAGGAGCTGAGAGAGCTAAGGAAGTCTTAGACTTGATACATACAGATATTTGTGGACCGTTCCCTACAGCTTCTTGGAATGGTCAACAATATTTTATCACATTCATTGATGATTACTCTCGATATGGCTACCTATATTTAATTCATGAGAAATCACAAGCATTGGATGTTTTTAAGTTGTTCAAAGCCGAAGTTGAAAACCAACATGGTATATCAATTAAGGCTATAAGATCTGATCGTGGTGGTGAATACTACGGAAGGTACGACGGATCAGGTGAACAACGTCCAGGTCCATTTGCTAGATTTCTTAGTGAGTGTGGGATCGTTCCTCAATACACCATGCCGGGTTCTCCGAACATGAATGGTGTAGCTGAGAGACGAAATAGAACCCTTAAGGATATGGTACGAAGTATGATTTGTCGTACAACTTTACCTCACTCACTATGGGGAGATGCATTAAAGACCGCAATGTATATTCTCAATAGAGTTCCTACAAAAGCTGCTAACAAAACCCCTTATGAGTTATGGACGGGTAAGAAACCTGTCTTAAAGCACTTACGAGTTTGGGGATGTCCAGCTGAAGCAAGGCCTTATAAGCCAAATGAAAAGAAACTGGATGCAAGAACTGTTAGTAGTTATTTTGTAGGATATGCTGAAAGATCACGGGGATTTAAATTCTACGATCCTAAAACAAGAACATTTTTTGAGACGGGAAATGCTCGATTCTTTGAGGATGTTGAGTTTGGGGGGGAAGATAATGTTAAAGGTTTTGTGTTTGAGGAGGAGTTGGAAAATATTCCTTTTCCTGCAGTAGTTGTTGATCATGATCAAGCTTTCATTCCTAACATGATTCAACAACATCCGGTACAAATCCAAGACAATGCTGAACTTCCAACTCATCAAGATCATCCAGTTATTCCTCAATCCATTATACATGAGGAAAATGTGGATCAAACTCAACATACTCAAATTCAAGAAGAGCCTGTGCCTTTAAGAAGATCCACTAGAGAAAGGAGAAAAGCAATTTCAGATGATTATGTTGTTTTTCTTTAGGAACATGAGAATAACATTGGCTTAGAGGGAGAGGATCCACTCACCTTCCATGAAGCAGTCAATGGTTCCAACTCTCAAAGTGGATTAATGCCATGGGTGAGGAAATGCAATCCATGAAAGACAATGACGTTTGGGATCTTGTTTCATTGCCTGAAGGTGTGAAACCTATTGGTTGTAAATGGATTTTTAAAACCAAAAGGGATTCACAAGGTAATGTAGAAAGATATAAAGCTCGTCTTGTCGCCAAAGGATTCACCCAAAAGGAAGGCATTGACTATAAAGAGACTTTCTCTCCAGTTTCTTCGAAAGACTCTTTTAGGATCATCATGGCACTTGTAGCGCATTTTGATCTTGAGTTACATCAGATGGATGTAAAGACCGCTTTTCTTAATGGAGACATTGAGGAAACAATTTATATGTTACAACCGGAGGGGTTGGATTCCAACGAATCTAGCCAATTGGTTTGTAAACTTAAGAAATCCATCTATGGGCTTAAGCAAGCTTCCCGTCAATGGTATCAAAAGTTTCATCAGGTTGTTCTCTCATTTGGGTTTAAAGTGAACCCTGTTGAATATTGTGTATACCATAAGTTCAGTGGGAGTAGATTTGTTTTCTTAATCTTATATGTGGATGATATTTTGCTTGCTAGTAGTGATGTAGAACTGCTTCGAGAAACCAAGAAATTTCTTTCGGAACAATTTAAAATGAAAGATCTTGGTGAAGCATCCTTCGTATTAGGGATCCAAATTCATCGTGATCGTTCACGAGGAGTTTTAGGATTATCACAGAAGGGTTACATCGAAAGTCTATTAAAACGATTTAGCATGCAAAATTGCAGGCCACATGATACCCCCGTATCTAAAGGAGATAAATTTAGTTTGAACCAGTGTCCCAAAACTGATATTGATTCCAAGTTTATGGAAAATATTCCTTACGCATCAGTGGTAGGGAGCTTTATGTATGCGCAGGTTTGCACTCGTCCGGACCTCGCATATATTGTTGGAATGCTTGGTAGATATCAAGCTAATCCAGGAAGAGAACATTGGGTAGCAGCCAAAAGAGTCTTCAGATACTTACAAAGCACAAAGGATTTAATGCTCACATATGGGAAGTCGGATAAACTTGACATCATTGGGTTTTCTGATTCCGATTTTGCTGGATGCCAAGACAGTCGTAAATCGACATCTGGCTATCTTTTTCTGCTAGCTGGAGGTGCAGTTTCATGGAAGAGTGTCAAACAAACACTCGTTGCATCTTCCACTATGGAGGCTGAATTTGTAGCTTGTCATGAGGCATCTAATCAAGCTATGTGGCTGCAAAACTTTGTTTCAGGACTGCAAATAGTTAATGGTATGAAAGGCCACTTAAGTTGCACTGTGACAGTAGAGCAGCAGTCTTGTACTCAAATAACAATAGGAGCTCTTCAAAATCTAAGCATATAGATATTAAGTTCCTTGTTGTGAAGGAAAGAATTCAGAGTGGGTTCATTAGTATTGAGCATGTGGGAACAAACTCTATGATTGCAGATCTGCTCACTAAGGCATTAGCACCCAAGGCCTTTCATGATCATGTTACAAATATGGGTGTTGTTGCATTTGATGCCATTTGATTTAGTGGGAGTTTGTATTTTTATTTATGCTTGGTACTGTACTTAATGTCATGACATTAATAAGTTATTTAGTTATTTTCAGTTTTCATTGTTTACTCTGAATTTTGATGTCATTTGGTTAAAGTTGGACCAGTTGGAAATAGGCATGTGCAGATCACATTACATGTAATTTCCATGCTACACATCCACACTTGATTTATGTCATTTAGTTAAATTGATGCATGAGATTAATGTGGGTTTAGTTGCAAACAATAGCAACGACTGCCTCTTTAGTCCTTGTGTTAGTGAGACTAATGGACGGAATCGGTTTAGATGACTTTTCTAGTTGTGTACACATTAAAGATGTAGAGATGTATATGCAATAGAAGTTATATGTACATGGTTATATATAGTCCAAGTGGGAGATTGTTAGAATTTGGACTATAAATCATGTACATTTATGCATAAGGACATGTAGATGTATATGTATTGCATGAAATTATTGTGTATATATTTCTATTATATGGTATAAGGACCCAATTGAGGTGATCTAATTAATTTAGAGTCTTTATCATCTAAAATACAAGTATGGTGGCTAAATTGTAAATGTGTAGAATTCCTGGGGTTTAATTGTTAATTATTGATGGACTAATTAACAATTAACCCATTAAGATTTATGGGTATGGTTAACCCATTAAGATTTATGGGTGTGGTCCCTGACTGTGGAATTTAGTATATAAAGGAAAAGGGATTGAGAAACCCTGGACATCCATCAGTCATCAAATTCCAAACAGTCAGAAGACCTCCTCCCAAAACCTAACTCCTCCAGTGCCGCCATCTTCTCCCTAAGCACCGCCTCCGGTGACTTTGCCTTCTTCGCAGCCGGAGCGCAGTGGACTTGATCGGGTTTCAGACTTCTTTAATCTACCCAATGGAATCAGGTACGCTTCCGTGTTCTTCATTTTGCTCACAGATCTGACATGAATGTTTCTGGATTATTAATGACATGTTCCTTGAATTTCTTACACTATTGATATATTTTACGCGACATCACTAAAGACATTTTGTTGGGTGATGGAGAAGTCAAATATAGAGTATTAGAGCAATCACCTTTCTTAAGATTCATGGTTAGGAGAGATGTACTACTTAAACGTTACAAAGTCTTTCAAGCACCATTTGGTTCGAGATTACGATTAAAATCAAGATTAAGATTAGTGAAATATTTTTATAAACTAATATTTTTTTATCAAAAATAACCCTATAATAATTTAAATTTCAAAAATTTATTTAATTTTTTATCATAATTTAATTTAATAGTGGTGTAAAATAAGTAATATTAATTTTGTAAGAAAAAATATTTTTTAAAAAAATTGATCTTGATCCTAATCCCAAACCAAACGGTGGCTCAATGCATAAATTAAGACTATAAGATATTTTCTATGGCAAATATGGTAGATGTCATAAGGTCGGTCCTCAACATTTGATTATGATACCTTATATTAATAGATAGTTATATTCTAAATATATTAGACCAATTTTAGATATATTACTGATATTTTAAATATATTGGCCCAGTCAAATTGTATGCATTTTAGTTGCACACATATTTTTTAGTTTCATGTATAAAATGATGAACATAATGCATAATTGATGTTATATTGTGAAGCGTTAACGTGGGCTATTTTGTTCTAAAATTGAGAAAATACTTAGAAATACCATTTAGGAGGCTCAGTTGTTAAGGTTAACAAGTTTGACAAGAATCATTTTGAAATCATCACCAATGAAACAAATAATGTAAACTTATCAAGCGTGTTTGAAGCTGTGATACTTGACAAGTGAAAGAATTACTGTGCATGCATGCATGTGCGATGACCATTCTGAACAAAAAACCATGTTGATGCTTTTGTTGAGAATTATTTCACTATTGATAGCTATAGAGCCACATACAAAGATATCATATACCCAACAGGAGACATCAATAAATTAAATGATAAGCGGGACCTAAGAATGAGACCACATATTACTAGAAGGCGATCGGGCTACATACGAAGAAGGCACATTGAGTCACAAGCCCTTGATGTAAGACCACTATATTGTGGATGATGCAACGAGGTCTAGCATAATTGAAAGAGATGTAATACAGTGATCACAAATTGAAGGAGATTAGCCATTATGCTTTTGTTCCTCTATTTTATCATCTAGAACTATGCTTGATTATCATGTGAAAATGGGTAAAACTTGTTTATGAAAAAAATGATCATGTCCTTTGTCATCTAGGCCTATGCCTATGCTTGATTATCATGTGTTGAAATAATGATATATAATAAGTATACATACTAGAGATTGAAAAATATGATTACAACTAATCATACATAAGTAGAAAGACATTGTTATAATTAGAAAAAAACCTTTTTTTATAATCAACACAAAAGTAAGCCATATTTTTAGACATGGAAGTTACTAAAAATGTAAGAAAACAAGAGAAAGTAGTTAAGTTATGATAGTTAGGGATAATTTCAATTCACAACACATCAAAATATAATGTACAAGTCCAAGACCATATTAAAGAGGGGACGTCTACGAGATACTTCACTTTTTGAATCAATGTGACAATGTCAAATGATGCTTTCTTATTTGGAGGGAGATCATCTATGATAATATTAGATACAAACCTATAGGGTAATATTAGAATGTCGATAGGGTCAATATCAACAATTTGACCCAAGCTCAGTAGATCTATGAACTGAAGCATGAATGTGCCATAGTTGATAGACCTGCATAACATATTTTTTGAAAAACATTAGTGTGTTACACAAAATTATGTTGTAAATAAGGATATAACACGTATAATATAAAAAAAGAAGACAATATGACCATCTATGTCAAAAAAATAACTTACTAAATAAAAGTTGGATTTTAGTGCATATGTAGGACTTTATGTGAGGCAAGATTGCAAGTGATTGATCTCCAATCACGATGTTAGGTTCATTACATTGTGCTTTTCATGTAGGTGTTTCTCTAGAATGATTTTCTACAATAATACATATAAATATATCAATAATACTTAAATAAAATAAGCCTATGATATGACATCCTTAAAGGCACAAAATCACACCTCTTCCCTCATGACTACACTGTATTTCTTACCCTTTATTAAAGAGTAGTGCCAAAATTGCTTCTGATCAAAATTCAAAACAGGTAGATGCCAGTGGCCATCCTAGATTATAGGGAATATAATCAATTTGTTGATGGGACTGAAATCCATTTCGAACTAATGCAACAAGCTCGTCTAGGTGCTAACAAGTCCACAGGTAGTAGGCGACTAGTTGTCTTTGTCGCAAAAAGCGGTAGTTACATAATCATTGTGGGTAACCTTCATACACTTATGAAACATGAAAACACAACAATCAAAAATGTCTTCTGATGTGAATTTTTCAAATAAAAACTGATGTAAACCCCTCCTAGTCACAAACAAAGCATGGAATGTTCATACGTGCTTATTGTAAGATAAATTATAAACATACAACAAAATAGTCAAAATTAATCATATATGACTAAAATAAAATTGATTTAATAAAAATAATGCAGGTATGATTAGACATAGTACCATGTGATCAAAATCTATGATATATAATTAGGAAGAAATTGTTATGATTAGAATTAGGTCAATGTGAGCAAAACATATCTCACATAACTATAAAAGGGCTGTCATGATCAGAACAAGGAATATATAACTAGAATTAGCATAATGCAATAAGAACTTATCCCACAAAACTCAAAAACAACTCTCATGATTAGAACGAAGCATATATGATCAAATCCATGTAATTATTCATTAACTTACCTATCAATCACATCATTGAGGAAGAGTTAAATTGGGTTTGACTACTTATATCCAACAAGAATAGTCCATTTGCAGTAGTCATTTCATGGAACCCAATCATTTGATACCTCAATATCATTAATAACTTTCTACAATTCCTTGGATGTAGTCCAGTCAAGGCCCTCCTTATTTTTCTTTTAGAGGACTCATTTAGGGGTTGGCGTTTACTAGTTGTTTGCATTTTTTGGCTGAGCATCACCTTCTTCTAGGAGGGTTCCCTTAATTGTCTCCTCTACATCATATTCTCCCTTGGTCGATCCATCTTTGATAACCACTCCCATCAATGAAGTCCTCTTAAACCTCTTTCCACTCCCTTGCCAAGCCCAGACATTCTTCCTTTTTGCACCTCCAACATTGACTTTGACCAATTTTGTGTGAGGATATTTAGATTTTATAAAGTAACAAGAAAAATTACATAATGAATTACAAACATAAAGTCAAACATACTTATATACATAGAAGTGAGGTAAAATAATTATTTCTCTAATATTATACTTGTTTATAATTAAATATAAATAAAATATAGTATTTGCACACTTATGCTTCTTTAAAGAATCCCTAGCATTAGGGATAGGCTGGGTTTGCTCACCAACATTTGCTTTCATGGGTTTTGTGCAACATCACACATATTCACATTGTATTATATGACTATATCAATATTATTTGTAGAGCAGCTCAAGTCAATTAAACACATACCCTACTCAACGAGTTCTAATGTCTCATCAATCACTGGATCAATATTCTTTGGTTCTGATAGTTCCTAAGTTTGTTGCGGGTGCAACAACTCTAGTGAATGACTAGTGGTTGGCTTTGCACGGAATTCAACCAACTTTCGCTCCAACTCACTTAGACATTTCTCTATTTTCTTAGTTGAGCATTCTCCTCCTTGGACTATACTTTGTTTGCCTTCTTTTCCTTCTTAAATGTGCACTCAAATGGGCTTAGGCATTCCCCTATCTTCTGCAAATTAGGAAGAACAAGATGTGGAGGATTGACATTTGTGGCAAAAACCCTTGCAGTAGAAGCTTGACGATGACTTCGCTTGGGTCTGTTGGATAACTGACAAGTCCACAACAGATCCCCCTTTAGTTCTATTTGCAAAGAAATGAATACAAAAGGGACCTTCGTAGCTTCATTTATTTTAAGCTCCTTAACCTAATAGACATCATTTCTTGTTTGTCATTTTTTTCCAAACAACAATAGATACATATTATATCACAAAAATAAATATAACATAAAAGATGTCAATCAACACTCTTCAAATTTTTTTTCCAATTATAACTACGATATACCTTACAACCTAAAATAAATAGCTTCATTATAATATAAGCACTAATTTGTCAAAATGATCCATTTACACCTATAATGCTTAGAAACAGATTGATATAATTACTAACTTTATCATACAATCAAATCAAGGATAACATGAATGGAAATTTAATAAAAAAATTATAATCAAAGGTTAAATATGATCAGTTTGTAATGTTGCAAATTGTGCTTCCACATTTGTCGATTATTGGACACCTTGACCCCCATATACAATGACCTAGGGGTAGACTTCAAACATATTTCTTCTTCATCTTGTGGCCATCTCTTTAATCCATAAAGAAAGTAAATGGGTATATCCCCTAAGATAACCAATACCTCCTTGCTGTTATCCCTACATTGGAGCCTTTTTCCTATGCTTGATACACCCTTCATCAACCAACTATGGATGGTTCATTCCCAAGCATATTCATAGAGCATAACAAAGGCCCAAATAGGTAATCTAAGAGGAGGGAGGGAGGGAGGGAGGGAGGGGGTGGGGGAAGAAAGGGGATGGTGGGGGGGTGGAGTGGGGAGGTTAAATTAGCTTTTATAAGAATTTTCAACTTTTAGATGAATTAGAAATTAATTCAGTTCACAACTCAAAATAACATAAGTCCATAAGTAATACGATCACAATTGCTAAATATAAAGTAAGTAAAAAAAAAGTGCATCATGATTTATATGGTTTGGTGATCAATCACACCTATTTTATGATCCTTATCTTGATCTTGAGGACTTGAACTCTTTACTAGAGTTATTGTTTCTTAAGATAAAGCTAAGCCTTTACATCAACTCATAACTCATGATTGCTGCTTCCTTTGGGTAAAGCTATACTTGTATAACTCTTACTCCAACCAAGTAATAGCCAACTCCTACACCAAATCTTTGTCCCTCACACATTCCTAATATCCTAGGAGTCTTTATAGTTAAAGATGATGAAAATAAAATATAATTTCACCTCACTACAAAAGTTTTCAAGTTTGAGTGTAAGGGCAAGGAATTTGAAAGTTAATTCTAAGTTTAGAGCTCCTGTAAGGCTAAAAGACTTGAGAAAGCTTGTTCTTTCTCTTAAAGATAATGAAAGATATAAAAGTTCTGATTAAAATAAACTCTAAGCCCTTATATAGTTATTAGGGAGAGAATTAGCCATTATTGGTTATTCTTTGCTATGTTTGGATGTTTGGACCTGAAAGATTCAGTCATTCAAACTACTCCAATGGTCAAATTTAACTAGTTATTATAACTGATGTCAAAGGTTTGGATGTTTGAACCCTCCACTTCGAGGGACCGAAAGGGAGAGTAGGTAACTAATATTCTAGAGAAATGTTACTATTTTGGAAGTTCGATCATTCAAACCATAAGTTTGGATGTCTGAAGCTGTCAGTAATACCTAATAATATTCTACTATATTTGGGCGTCTGAACCCTAAGGTTCAAAATATGTACTGGCGTAACTGCAACTTTAACCTATTTTGACATCAACTCAAAAATTATCTTAGAAAAATATAAGCTGGTGAAGGTATTCCAAGTTAAATTAGAGTATGAAGTAAAAACTCTAAAATGTAGAATCAATAATTGAAATCTTCAACTCCATAAAAGGAAAAATGAAAGTCTAAACCTACAAAGTTAATTTGATTTCTTAAGTGATCTTCAAGCTATATCCTTGTCTTCAAGTCACATTTCTTGAATCAATATCATGCTTCAAACTTCATGATCATCTTCATATCCATCTTTTCTTTGAGGCTTCTAACTGGTCTTGAGCTTTATTACACTCTTGGCTTGGCTATAAGCTACATATATCAAGAGACCATCAAATACATAGTTTGGTCATCATAAAAACTACAAAGAGCAACACATGAATGTCTATGTATTAAAGTATCTAGGGTGAGATATAAATACTCGAGTTTGGAAATAATACAAAGCCAAAGAGGAAAACCAACAAAGTTCTAACAAAGTCCTCCTTCTTGTTAGCATCATATTTTTCTATAATTTCAATGAGAAATCTATGCACATTGTCCTTTTGGCATGTTTTGTGGCTTGAAAGGTAGTTTCTCACACCCTCTAACCTTAAATTCAACTTTTCTCCCTCCTAATGGAAGCCCTAGAAACAAGCACATGTCATCCACTCTAAATGTGAATCCCATTCATCCAAGGACTAAACCACCATACTCCTTGTCATATGTGATCAATAACATATCAAGCAGAGGCTTATCATTCTCTATCTCTAAAACATCCAAAAGTATTATGAATGGTGTTGCTCCCAATAGCCACTTGTGTCTTGTAGACATTTTCTACTTCAGCTTTATTATTACAAAACTGAGGCTTGAAAAGGAACATTTGTGGGAGATTAAAGTCTTTCCTCTCACTATTGTAATTGCCAAAAAAAATTATTTGCATTACTATAATTCATAACTAAAACAATAATCACACATTATTAGCAAACTATAAGCATAACTGTCCCATGCAATATACTAGTATTTGTGTAATTTTTGTCAAAATCAGATTCTATATGAATTTGACCAAAATCAAAGATTGGATGCCACTGGGTTAGGCCCCAATGTAGGTCTTAATTAGACCTAAATTGTAGCTAAAAGTGACAAAAATTAAGCTCGATTTAAACCTAAATTATTAAAAATTCGGGCCCAAATTGAATTCACCACAAATGAGTTGAGTGAGACTAATATTTGGAGCAAAATTGAGCCCAAAATTCATCAAAGATCTAGGCTAAAATGGAAAAATAAACTTTTTATAAATAGGTCTCTGACTGAATTTTTCTTACAAATAAATCTCCAAGATGAAATTTGTGAAAATTATAGATTGGTCCCTATAAAATCTAAAATTTACAAATAAACACCTCACATATTAATAATTATAAATTAATCTTTGTAAAAAAGAGACTTTGTAAATAAATCCTTTAAAATTCATATTCCCAAATAAATCCCTAGAATTTTTATCTTTTGTAAATAAACCCACCATTATAATTTAATATTGTAAGTTTATAAATAAGCCCCTCATATATTTTTATAGATAAATAAGTCTATATTTTATCATTTTTACAAATAAAATCTTACTAAAAAGATCTTAAAAATTTTGAACTTTGCAAATAAATTTTTTATAAAAAAAGTCCCCGAATTTCTTAAAATTATAAATTAGTCTGAATTTTATAGAGAAAATTACAAATAACCCCTTTGTAATTTTGATATTACAAGTGAATATAATTTTTAAATCCACCCAATTCAATCTATCTCTTAAGATGAATCTTGTCTTTCAAAAGTTTTATCTTTTAATCATCCTCTAGCTTAATTAGTTTAAGTAGGATTTTCACTTTCACTTGATTTTTTTTGTTATAATCAATCTATTTATGTTAATATGCTATGCTACTACTACTTTTTGCATAGATAGATATGTTTTGTTATATAAATTGTGAAGAAATAGTTAAATTAGATTACATCCTATAAGCTCCAAAGCGTATTTTATCTCATGAGGTAATCCAATTTCTTCCAACTCTTTTAACTTCCCTTCAATGCAATATTGCTCACTTGATATTTCTTACTTAATATACATTAGTTGAGTTCAATGCTACTAGTAATCATGGGAAGGGGGAGTGTTCATTTGTGTTTGATGATTTATCAATCATATTTTTTTGGTATAAATGCAAATTTTGCTTTATTCAAAATGAAAATTAGGGTTTTATCACTTATGGATTATGTTATCTTGGGTTTATGTGGATATTAGACCTTTATGTCATTTTGTGGAACCCTTATCTATGTGTTATCTTTTAGTTTCACTTGTGGCCTTCTTGTATTTGTGAATGCTTATATTACCATTATCCCTAGGTATCCCTTTTGTGGTTGTATCTTGCCTATTCTCAACCCTTTTTGTTGATGTTAAAAGGAGGAGATAATACAATAAAAGGGAGAGTGCCATAGTAAGGAGGAGAGAGTCTTACTCTTACATCATGCTTAAACATTGTTAAAATTTGTATAATGTATAGATTCTAATCTACGTTATGCATGTTTCTAGTTGTTAAATGGCTTTAAATTTAAATTTCTTTTAACAAATTAGATTTTGTACTTTATACTTGTGAAAATTTATCATCATCAAAAAGAGAGAGATTGTTGCCCTTTATAGTTTTGATGATAAACAAACTTTGTATTGGATCAAACCCTGAACATGTGTAGCTTGTAGTCAAGCTGAGCCTAAAATAAAGATCAACCCTGTTTGGAAGCCTCAAGTGTAGATAAATATAAAGATAATATTGAGGATGAAGCATGACGGTAGATCACTAGACGGAACTTAAAAAATTGAAGATGGTTTGAAGAAGATTCAAGAGATCATCAAGTCAACTTAATAGGTTTAGACCTTTTTTTTTTAGAGTTGAAGATTTGCATTTGAATCCTTAGTTTAGAGCTCTAACTAATACTCAAACTCATCTTGGATAACCTAGCATTTTATCCAAGATAAGCTATGAGAAGATGTCAAACTAGAGGATGAAGTTACAGTAAAACAATAGTTTTTTTTATTAACTCTGGACATCCAAATTTTAGCATTCGGATGCTCAACTCTAGTAGAAATACATCTAAAATTACTAATAGCTTGAGACTCCTGAATCCTCAGGATTGGACGCCTAAAGATCAAAGGCTATAAACTTCAATTTTCTTAGTTTTCTGGGATCGACCATCCAGTATAATTTTCGATCATCCAAACTTGTCTGGTTTGTATGTTCGAATCTAGTGATCAGATATTCAAAAATATGACATTATTTATAATGGATAGTTCAATTTCGACCATTGGACTATTTTGAACACTCAAACCTTATGGTCTGGATGCTCAAACTTGGTAGAGCACAACAAGTAACAATGAACTCTTCCACTAATGAGTCTATAAGTCCTTGGAACTTATTAAATTCAGAACTTTTATATCTTTGAGTATCTCTATGAGAAAGAATAAACTTTCCGAAGTCCTTTAGTCTTACAAGAGCTCTAACCTTGGAATTCACTTGCAAATCTTATAACCCTTGTACCCAATCTTGAAAAAGCTTATAGTGAGCTTAAATTTTATCATCATTTATTCTTTTCTACTTGTAAATACTCCTAAATTGTTAGGCATGTGAGAGTATAAAGGCTCCAGTGTGTAGTAGATTTTGTTAGTTGGAGCAAGATCAATTGTAGGGGCATGGCTTCACCATAATAAAGCGACATTACTAGTGGAGTGATTAAAATTCTCAAGAGTGAGACAAGGGCTATGTAGTAGGAGTAGTTGGTCTTCGAACCATATTATATCATAGTGCACTTTTCTCTTGTCTATTTAGATTATCGCATTCATGATTATTTTCTTGCTTGTGGACTTGAGTCGATTGGTTTGTGGATTTGGTTTTTGATTGTAAAATTGGTTAATATTTTTTACAAACCTAACTCACCCTCTCCTCTTCTCTTAGGTTACCATTTTGGCTTTCAGCTACATACCTGCTCCCTGGTTATATCCACAGCCTCTTTTGTGCTTGTTCCCGCACCACTACCTCGAGGAATCTTCTCTACCCTAACACCACACTTGGCCTTCTCTGGTCCTAGTTAGAATAGAGCCACAATTTAATCAAAACCTTGGCTGATTCCAATTGGGAGCCTAGCTGAACTACCTACTATCCCTATGTTTTGCTAGTGAACCCTTGCCTAATGCCCCACCATCAGCATTCTTGTCATCCATCTCCCTCATTGCCATGGCCACCCATGGCTTCGTCTTCTCAGAATCACCACCTCCATAGCCTCCCAATTGCTAAAGAAGAGTGGCTCCACTACGCCCCCCTCACCCTACATCACCCATGGAACCACCAAAGGGGGGGGGGGGGGTAGTAAGCTGCCCTTTGTCGCCATTCAGGGCTAGATCCGGCCATGGGTTTCAAGAGTCAAAGGAGGATGGACTCGCAATGGAGCTTTGGAGGGGGCTTAGTGAGGAAGGAAGAGATAAGGAGATGATGAAGGGAAGAAGGAGGGGATGCAGTCATCGAAGAAGGCTATCGTGGTGAAGGCCTAGCCCATACTGGCGCCTGAGCTGTGGCCATCACCTACCACTGAAAGAGGAGGCAAAATTTGGCTACAAACATAGAAGACAAGATGGTGGGCTTGCCATGGTCCAGAAGAAGAAGCTTAGTAGAAAAAAGAGGAGAAATTTGGGGAAGAAGGATATGGAGAAAAGTAAGAAAGAGAAAAAGTTTAAAAAATAAAATAAAATGAAACAAAAACAAAACCAAAATATTGATTGCCAATTGTAAGGAGCAAAAAAAAGTAAAAAAAGAAAGTTGCTTAAAAAAAGAGGAGAGTTTGCTAAAAAATATAAAATTTTACCTCAATTTTTGTTCTCTTATCAATCAAATTAGAACTGGCCTATGGGCTTGCTTGAAAATCAAATTAACCTATGACAAGTATGTAGACTAACCCAAAAGTCAAATCAGGCCTATCACTAGCTTGTGGCTTGTATGAAAGTCATTCAGACCTAGGGCTAGCTTATAGACTCATCTAAAAGTTATTCAGATCTAAGAACAATCCATGGACTCATTTGAAAGTCAATTCAGACTAAGGGCCAACCTATAGGCTTGCCAAAAAATCAATTCAAATGTAGGGCTAGTCTGAGGGCTCACCCAAAAAGCATTCAGTCTTAGGACCAGCTCGCATACTTGCTTAAAATTCAATTTAGATCTAAGCACAGCATGCAGGCTCATCCAAAAATTATTCAGACCTAGGGGCAGCCCACGAGTTAGTTCGAAAGTCATTTAGATCTAGAACCAACTACATGCTCGTCTAAAAGTTAATTTAGATTGAGGGCTAGTCTGTGAGCTCATTTAAAAATCATTTAGACCTAGGGCTAGCTTGTAGGCTAGTCAAAATATCATTTACACCTATAGCCAGCCTATGAGCTCATCTGAAAGTCAAAATTGACTAAAGGCTAGCTCACGACCTTGCCTAAAATTCAAATCAACTTAGGATTAGCTTGTGGATTTGCCCAAAGTCATTTTAATCAATAAATAACTCAAGAACTCTCTAAATAATTAAAATAAATTACTTAAAATAAATTAATTAGACTAATTAATCAATTTAAAACTGAGCCAATTCGGTAAAATTAAATAAATGATTAAGATAAATTGACTTGATTTAAACAGACTGTCAAATGGACCTAAATTGATCAAATAAATGGACAAAATTCAGACTGAAATGGACCCAAATCCAATTTGGATTAGTTAAAATCAAGTTGGGTCTAATTGGTTCAAACCGAACCCTAATCAGGTCAAACCAAATCAAACCAAGTTCAAACAAAACTCTAATTGGGTCAAGTACAAAAGAAATTCAAATTGGGTCAAATTAAGTTTAAATTAAACCATTATTAGGTCAAAGTAAGTTAGAACCATACTCTAATAATGTTAAATTTAGCTCTATCCAAACTCCAATTGGATAAAATTTAGTTTAAATTAAAACCAAAATCAGATATAAACCTAAACTAGAACTAGATTCAAGTCAAAACTAAATCAAATTTGGTTCAAACTTGAATCAAAATCATATCAAGTTCAAACTTGAAATAAACTAGAATCAAGCCTAGAGATTAATTAGAGCCAAAGTTAGGTTAAACCTGAACCTAAACTAAAAGCAAAGCAAAATTAAACCAGAACTAAGTTTAACTTGAACCTAAATCCAAGAAGGATCCAACAAGGGATCAAACCTAAACCCAATAATGATCCAATATGGGTTCAATCTAAACCCATTAAGGGATCAACCTAGATATGATAAGAATTAAACATAAGTCAAACTCCAAACCCAATAAGAGTTTGATCCAAAATTTATTAAGGATCCAATAAGAACCTCTTAAGGGTTAGATCTAAGATCCATTAATGATCCAATAAGAACCTATTAACAGTTAGATCCAATATCCATTAAAGATTCAATAAGAACCTAAGAAGGATTATAAGAGCCAATAAAAAATTATTAAGACTTAAATCTAAATTCATTAGGGGACTAATAAGAATCTAGTAAGGGTTGAATCTAAGATCCATTAAGGATCCAATAAAAATTTATTAAGGGTTGGATCCAAAATGTATTAAGGACTCAATAATAATTAATTAAAGGTAAGATCCAAGATCCATTAAGGATCCAATAAGAACAAATTAATGGTTAGATTCAAAATTCATTAAGGTTCCAATAAGAAGCCAACAAGGGTTGGATTCAAGATTCATGAAGAATCCAATAAGAATCCAATAAGGGTTAGAACTAAAATCCATTAACGATCTAATAAGAACCCACTATGGGTAGATCCTAGATCCATTGTGAATCAAGTCCAAGGTTTGATGAGGATCCTTTAAATAGGATAAACTCAATTTAAGTTGAACCAAATCAAATTGAACTTAAACTAAAATCTAGTCGGAATATCGAATTGAGTTAAATCAGACTTGAACTGAACTAAAACTAAGTATGAACATCTAACTGAATCAAATTAGACCCAAAACAAGACCAATTTTAAATATCGAATTGAATTAAATCAGACTTGAATCAAGACTAAGTCTAAATATCAAATTAAATCAAATCAAACATGAATTTTTGGGATCAAAATTGATCACCCATGATAGTAGGGATCCCAGAAGCGATCTCAAATCACAAATTAATATTTATTTTAATTTAAAGTGCACTATTAGGTGTTGTGGAAATATGACTTATAATAGACACAAGTCCTTATTATTAATTACCTCGATAATTATCAGAAACATCCTAAAGTGAGAAATCTACCTAACAAAATAGAAACATAAACAAAAAAAGAAGAAAGTATTTGATTGATTGATTTAAGAAAAATGGTATATACTTTAAGTAAGGGTATACCCTCACTTTATAACGAATTTCAATATAGCATTATAGAAAATATGAAATAAATAAATAAAAAGAAAGAGTAGAGAAGAAGCTTTGATATGTGCTACTGCTTTGCTCTCCTGCACTGGACCACATGGTGTTTGACCCAAATTGACTCGGTCTTTGGCAGGAATTGATAGAATTGTCAGATGGGATGAAAAAGAAAATGGGAGGAGTTCAAAGTATTTTCAATAGATTTGAGCTTTGGTGATAACTTTATGATTTGAAGTATTTTTGTTAGCTAATAAGTCATCGATAATAATTTTATTAGTTTGAAATGTTTCTATAGTTAACAAGGTGTAGGCGATAACTCCATTGACCTTGAAGTATTTTCATAACCAAAAAGGTGTGGGTGATAATTTCTTTGATTTTTGAAGTATTTTCATAACCGATGAGATATAGGTGATAACTTCATTTGAAGTATTTTCATAGCTAACAAGGAACATGCAATAACTCTTTTTTGTTTAGTAGTACCACCAATAACTTGTAAGATTGGGTATAAATTTGAGAATCACATCATCAACTACTTTTGAGGTTGACTAGCTTGATAGGGAGCATCATCTATTTTTGGATTGACTAGCTTGAGGAATGCATTACCAATTGCTTCTGAGGTTAGTTAGCTTGAAGGGACACGTTATCAATGGCTTTTAGGGTGGACTAGCTTAAAGTATGGCTAATACCTTTGAGTGTATTATTGGTTGACTTCATTAATTTGGTAGCATCACCAATAGCTTAGGGGGTTAGGTATAGTTTTGAAGTATAACCGATAGCTTGAAGTGTGTTGGCTATTAATTTTTTTGGTTTGGAAGTATCACCAATGGCTTATGGGGTGGGGTATAGGTTTGAAGTATGGTCAATAACTTAGAACGCATTACTGATTAAATTATTTGATTTGGTAGCATTACTAATCATTTATGAGGTAGCATATAGCTTTGAAGTGTAGCCAATAGCTTAGAGTGTGTTGGCGATTAACTTCTTTGATTTGGCAGCATCACCAATGGCTTATGGCATTGGGTATAACTTTGAAATATTATTAAAGGCTTTTGTAGCACACTCAGTGAGACTCTCAATTTGACCTTATTTAATTTTATTCAACCTAATTCTAGTTCATGTTAGGATAGTAACATCACCTTTTATTCACAACCTTATCGTATTGCCAAGGGTTTAGCGCACTGAGTGGGACTCAATTTGACTTTATTTAATTCTATTCGAACTAATTATAATTTAGGTCTGTTTGATTTCACTTAGCTTGAGTCAAGTTCTACCTTGTGTTGGACCTTTATTAAGTTTTGATTTACTAGACTTTGGCTCAAGTCTAAGTCAATTTAGTTCAACTTAGTTTTGGTTCAGGCTTAGTCAGACACGGTTCTGATTTGACTTTTCCCCTTTTAGCTTGGACTTGATTTAATCCAATACAAAGGAGAGCAACCACCGATGGATATTGCTGATGTGAACAAAAATGCATTAGGAAGACGAAGGTGGATGTCAAGGTTAGGGCCTTGGGAGGAAGGTGAAGGGGGAAGGAGCAACACTAGAGTGGAGGAGGGTGACAACCATCAGGTTTGGTTGGTACGAATAAAGGAGAATTGAGTGGTAGAGATTTAGTTGGGTCACCAAGTTAGGGCACGGGGAGCTCAGGGTCGAGAGTGGTTACTGGAGGTGGAAGTAAAAGAGAAACTTTTTAGCTGTTCTTTCTCCTTGACTGCCACATGCCTAACATATGAACAATTAGTTGCACATGACTGTTTGGTGGGTCAAAGTCACCTGCAAGTCAGGTGAGGACAATTTTGTCCTTCCACAAGTTGGAGTAGCCTTTAACCCAACCAGCTATTAAAGTTTGTTGATGGTAGAAGTATTTGAAATTTTTTTTTCAGCACCTACTTGAAATAGAATCCAATACTTTTTAGTCGCAAATATATGAATAATAAATTAGATTAGAGTTTCTACCAAAATCATTAACCTACCTCTTACACAATATTTTCACTCCATCAAATCTTTAAAACACTATGATTACCTCCGTGGAGCTTAGATTGGAGAAAAGGCCTACTTGTAACATTCAAATGAGTCTCAACGGCTCCAAAATTCAACCAATAGGACTTATGAAATGATACCTTTATTTATTTTCAATTTTCACCTAGATTAATATGTTAAACATACTCGTGGCTCAAAAAATGAAATAAAAAGTTAAACAAAATATTATCTACCAATGCTTAAAAAATCGGTAGTGGGATTTGGATCGGGGAATCTTGATCTTGATCCCAATCAGACAATTTAGTGTATATATATTTTTTCTGAATAGACCAAATTTTAATAACCAAAAATTATTAAAAAATAATATTAAAAACATTAGAAAAATTGTGAAAAAAAGAAATTTTATCTAATTATGAGTATGAAAAACATAAGTTTATTTATTCTTAGTTGTTCATAACATTGATAAGGAGTAGTGAATATCATGGGATCAAAATTGGCAACCCAGGATAATTAAGATCCCAAAAAATAATCTCGAAATAAAAAAAATCAAAATTGATGGTGGTTTGAGTGCGTGATCAGGTATTGTAGGAATGATTTCCAACAAACATAAACCCTTATTATTAATTACTTTGATAATTATCAGAAACCTTCTAAAACAAAAAATCTAGTTAATAAAATAGAGATACAAAAGAAAAAAAAAATATCAATAGATTGATTTGAGAGAGGGTACATGATCTAAGTAAGAACATATTTTAACTTTACAATTTAAAGAATTTGATTTCATAATTATAAAAAAATATGAATATATGAAAGAGAAAGTGGAAAAGAAGCTTTATGCTCATCGGTTCCCCACCCCTATGCAATTGATCAAGTGGAATTCAACTGGGATAGTTCTTAAGTTGACCCTTGATGGAATTGATTGCTTTGGTTTGTGTTAGATGAGTTTATAGGATGACCAATGGTATTTGGTGTTGGCTAGTTTTGAAAGGAGCATCACCGATGGCTTTTGGTCTACTAGCTTTGAAGGGAGCATTACCAACAACCTTTGAGGTTGGCTAATTTTGAAAGAAGCATTATCAATAGTCTTTAGGATGGGTTAACTTTGAAATATGGTTGACAGCTTTGATCATGCTAGTAATTAACTTTTTTTGATTTGATAGTGTCACCAATAGCTTGTGGGTTAGATTTATTAAGTATCGCCAACGGCTGTTGAGATTGCTCTACATTTGAAGTATGACTAATAGTTTTGAACGTATTGGCAATTAACTTCTTTTGATTTAAAAATGTCACACATGGCTTATGGTGTTGAACTTAGATAAGCGACACTAATGGCTTCTAAGGTTGGCTTAATTTTGAAGTGTGATCGATAGCTTTAAGCATGTTGATAATTAATTTCTTTTGATTTGATAGCATCACCAATTACTTATGGAGTTAGGTTTAGCTAACTATCGCCCATGGCTTTTGGAGTTGACTTAGCTTTAAAGTGTAGCCAATAGCTTTGAGTATATTGACAATTAAATTCTTTTGATTTGATAGTATCATCAATGGCTTATGGGGTTGGGTTTAGCTAAGTATCGCCAATGGCTTTTCAAGTTGGCTTATATTTGAAGTGTGACTAATATATGATAATTAACTTCTTTTGATTTAATAGTGTCACTAATAGTTTATGGGGTTGGGTTTAGCTAAGCAACACTAACAATTTCTAGGGTTTGCTTAGCTTTGAAGTATAGTTTGACTCAATCTAGAGTTCTATTCAAACTTATTATGATTTAGTTCGAATGTGGCTTGGAGTTTAATTCAAACTTGTGATAGTTTAGTTCGAATGTGATTTGACTTAATTTAGAGTTCTATTTAAATTTATTATAATTTACTTCAAATGTTGTTAGACAAGATTGGAGTTCAATTCAAACTTCCTTTTCATTCTAGGTTGACTTGACTTGAACCCGAATTGATCCAAGTTTATATGATCAAGGCTTGACCTGATTGAGGTTAAATCGGAACCTCAGGTCATCCATTTTCCGAATAAAATAAATAACTAGTTGGGCTACTAGTTGATCAATCTAAAGGGGTTTTATTCGAAGTTCATGGATGACCAATTGGTTTACCAGTCTCCCGACAAAGAATCTTAGTTTATCAAAATTGATCGACTGGTTGAGGGTACTATTCAATCAATAGAGCACTGTCAGTTCATTTGATCAAGGCTAATTGGCCAGTTAAGAGAGCGATCGATCGATAGAGATGTTCTTCTTCTCATCTAGCTTCAGTCCATTTGTTTCTTTGTCAATTTAGGTCCATTTAGTACTTTATTCATGTCAATTTGGTTTAGTTTATTTCTTTTGGCTTAAGTTCAATATGATTGAGTCATGCAATTTAATCAATTTATGTTTATCAATTTTATTTTAGTTTGAGAGTTCTCGAACTATCATAATGACTTTAGGTGAGTATGCTAACAGACCTTGAGCCATCTTTGACTATCAAGCAAGCCCATAGGCTGGTCTTTAACCAATTTAGACTTTCAAACAAGTTCGCAAATTGGCCTTGAGTCTGAATTGGTATTTGGGCAATCCCCTGAACTGGTCCTTAGCCTAATTTACTTTTAGGTGAGCCCCCAAACTGGTCCTTAGTTAGTTATTAATTTTTTGAGCTAGTCCATAAGCTGATCCTAAACTGATTAGACTTTTAGGTGAGACTGTAGGCTATCTTTTAGTTTAAATAAACTCTTAGCTAAGCTTATAGGCTAGCCTTTAGTTTGAATTGATAATTGGACAAGTCCACAAGCTGGCCCTTGGTCAAATTGACTTTTGGGTAAGTATACAGGTTAGCCATAGGCCGAAGTTGACTTTCCAGGGAATCCACATCCTAGTCCTAGGTTAAAATAGCTTTTGGGTAACCTCATGGCTAGCCCTAGGTTGAAGTTGACTTTTGGATAAGCCTATAGGCTAGTCCTAAGTTGGGAGTCAAGAGCGAGGAGCATGTTCAATGAGGTGAGAATTTTTTTTTTATTTTCATTTTTTATTTTTTATTTTTTTCCTTTTTTTTGTTTCAATTTCCTAAATGGGATGTTCTTTATCTTTTCTCACACCTCTCCCTTCTCCCATCTTCTCTATCTTCTTCTTTAGAGACCTCCATGGCAAGCCTCAAGCTTCAAGCTTCTCAACCTAGTGGAGTTTGGTGGAACAGCCTAGTGAGGCTGTTGCTCAACACCAACACAATAGGTAGGACAAAGACATGGCAGAGACAGGGCTGCAGTGGTGATGGAGCTTACAAAAGGGATGGTGATTTGTTGGTGCACAGGAGGAGATGAGTCCATGGTGTATATTTTCATACTTAATTTACTATCTCTTTATGTTGATCTTTGCATATTTTTATATGGTTGAGAGGATCTTCAAATTGAATTTGAATTTAAGATTTAATGATATTAGACATCAGATTTAGATTTTTGATTGATATATTTCAACATTGTGATCCCCTTAATTGAAAATTTTATTGATTGATGATAAATTCAAAGAAGAATTTGTTTCTAGATCTTTAGATCTTGACTCAAACTGAATGACTAGTTGAGAAATTGGTTGATCAACTAGAGGTCAAGTTAGTTTTGGTTCAACAGAATTAGTCGACTAGTTGAAAAATTAGTTGACCAGCAGAGCACTACCAAATTTAGTTCATGAGGACTAGTCGAACGATTCTCCAAGGGGTTGATCAATGTGGTTTGATTCAATATTTAGGCCTGAAGTTTTAATCTATATTTATTTTAAATTGAACCCAGCCCATCATGAATTAGTCTGAATATTCAACTCTAATTCTTGTCAAACTTGAAGTTGGAGTTGAGTTATAAAATTTACTCAAATAAAGTGCCCCTTCGCATCCATTTCATGAGTTTTCTTGGTGAGAGGAGTGGATTTGAACAATAGTGAGTATTTAATTTTACATCATTGTCTTTGCAAGTGTCCAACAAGTGGCGTCCCTTACTTCTTTTCTTGTTGTATTACAATAGAGTATTTTCTCCTCTTTTAGTTATTTCTTTCTCTTCTTTTAAAGGTATTATGGAGTCTTTTTGATTGAAAGAATTCAAAATAAGAAAGAACATAATTTGGTTTTATCACGCTTCTTCCTATCTTAGGAACTGATGTTAAAGCGATCATTGCAAATCAACCTTAGGAACATCACAAACGAGTGAGATTTGATAATTACTATTCTTTTGCTTGCTTTTTTAAAGAGGGGATGTCATGTGTTGTTGGTTCCAGAGAGTCTTTCAGGTTGGAACTAGTTGGCATTTTAGGCAACGAGAATCTTTAGAATGGGATTTCATATCCTAAATGGCTATTCACCCACTTGGGAATGATCATTTTTGCTTGCCATAGTAGTATCAATTTTTACCAAATTATTTAAGGTGCGTTGATGACATAGTATATCAATTTTTAGCTCAATTTGTGGGTCTCAGCATTTTAGGAGTTATAGCATCCAAAGGACAATATGCATGAGACTAAAAAATTTTGCGCAAAGTGATCTAGATGTTGAATCATGCTATAAACACCTTTCATACTTCATACAGTGAAGTTGACATCTCTCTATGGGACATAACATAGCTAGCTGGGATTCCCATCTGCAAAAGTTTGTGTAATGAATATACTCCTACTAACTGCCACATAAATCTTGACTTCAGTTACACTTTGCATGACCTCTTCAAAATTTATAATTGGATAGTGACACACTTTCTAAATAATCAGAAGCAAGTGTATTTTGACCATTATATTGAAATTGCTTTTGGGAGAACTTTGACGAGCGAGCCAACTAGATTTGTTTGGGTTATACATGACACAAGGGACATCCTCTCAAAATTTGACTCTGAGACTTATTTTGTTGCTTTCATCCATTTGTGGCTTTTCCATTTTGTTGTGCCACACCACAGGCAATATATTTGCCCAAAGATGTTTGTGATGGCCTATAGGATGGCACATAGAAAAAAATTTCTTTAGCTCTTGCAATAATAAGCTCAATATATGTGGGTTTTAGAGTGATGGTGGATGGCCCTACAGGACTAGCAGTTCTTCGCCTTGGTTTTCCAGTTTTTTTCTTTACACTTAGATTTATGCCCACTTTTAGAGGACAAATATTGAGTTGGAGCCTAGTGATGAAATCAAGAAGCTATGCCACTCACATTCGGTCCTTGTGCCTGAAAAGATTCAGATTATGAATATGGTTGCTTCCCCTTATTCTTCTAAAGAGTCTAGGATGCATGTGTGAAATTCTTTAAATTTTGAGTGCTGAGCTTACCCTTACACTCTTTCTAACTCTAACATGCTAGCTAATGTGGATCATCTTTTAGTATCTTTAGAAGCTTATAAGTATATTATTTCTTTGAGATATGGAGTGCTTCCATTTTGATTAGGAGGACACCTGGCTTGGAATCTTACAATCCACATCAATTCTACCGATAATTCATGTATGACCAAGACTTTTCTAAGAATGTTCTCACTCCTTTGCTACCATCATATCTAGGCCAATTAGTGGGCTATTGGTTACATCTTACTCATCTCCAAAATAATTTAGAGTATTATATTTTTGATATTGAGCAGAAAGCCAAACTTCTTCAACTATATGCCACAACATGGTTTAATAGCATTAGGGGATATTTCTAAATTGATCTAGAATTTTTATTCAGAAATAAGCTAGACTTGTGTAGCAGAAAAATGCAAGTGATCAATAGTATAAGGTCAAAGTGATAGAGGACCCAAGAGATGTGGAAGGTATCGGCTCATAAATTTGCTCACCCTAGACTAGTAGATAGAGGACCATTTCCCCTTATAACTTTCAAGGCAATGTAGGTCTCAAGTTGAGTCCAAAGTAGGAGGCACTTCAATCTGTATGTGCCCCCTCCTATTCTTAATGTTCCAAAGTGCTCAGCAACATATGTGGGTATGTCCATAGGTGAAGGTATAGGATCAGCATTGATGCCACTGCTTTCATCACCTACATCATCTCAAGATCTTATTTCTTCATTTCCCATACTTACCTACCAGCTAATTGACATAAATGTAGGATTGAGGTGACCCTTCTTTCACTAACGCTAGCTCGCCAGTCTTCTAATATGGACTTGAGTAGAGGGGTTAAACCGGCCTTACTGTTGCCTACATCAGCTGGCCATTTGTTAGATATATGTACTGATTGTTCTTTTATCATATGTTTATTTTCTTTTCTTTTCCCTTCTTTGACTAAGAATCCCATTCTCTTTTAGATGAATTGGATGAGGATTTTAGAGGCTCTCCTAATGATATTTTAGATTCAAATAGTGAGGGACATCTAAATTTTGTCAAGGTTTACATTTGTATGAGTACTAATTTAAGCTCCTACTACATATATGATTCTTGGGTTATGCTTGCATTCATGGGTGATGGTTCACTGTTCCTTTATCGTCCTGAGGATTTTTTTATGTATAATCCCTTTTGCTAATATAACACTTATTTTCTCATATGATAATGGAGGAGCATGAGCGGGTGACTATTGAGTTGTCACAGCTATCAAGAGGTGCAACTAGACTTTATATATTCTAATATTATCGTTATCCTCTCTATTTATGATTCCTATTTGCTTAGATTTTATTCATAATTTTGTGTCCCTTGTATTCCAAAGTGTTCCCTGATGTAGTAGAATTGGATTTCCCCCCTTTTAGATAAAAATGAGTTAGTTTGCCATGCTAAATGGACTTACCTTGAATTGCCAATAGAAGTAGATTTGAGCTACCACATGGAAGTAGACTTGATATGTCATGTAGAAGTGAGCTCAGTTATGAAAGTAAACTTGAATTGTCACGTAGAAGCAGAGTTAGTTTGTCATGTGAAAGTAGACTTAGTTTGTCATATAGGAGTAGACTTGATTTATCACATGGAAGTAAACTTAGTTTTGTCACATGAATACATGAAAGTGGACTTAGTTTGTCATGTTGGAGTGGACTTGATTTGCCATGTGAAAATGAATTTCAGTTGTCACATAGAAGTAGAATGGATGAGGTTTCATGTCCATGTTTTACTTCAAAAAATATAGAGTGCATGTTTGACCGAGCATTCTTTTAGGAAAGCCAGATATTTTGTCATAGACAAAGCACACACACTTTTATTCTATTATTTTTATTCCCAAAGGCTTATGCATAATATCTTTTCAAGAATCTTGTATTAATTGGTGCATAGGTCTTTCTCCTTTGTCATCAATTAGTTGGTAGGATTTTCCTTCAAATATCGTTTTAATGATATAAGGGTCTTTCCAATTAGTCTCAAATTTACCTTTATTGCTTTGATTTAGGATTATGGGTCTTTTTAATAGCAAGACCATTTCTCCATTTTGGAAAGATATGATCCAAGCTATCTTGTTGTAAGCCCTCGATATTTATGCTCGACACATTTTCAGGTTTTGCTGAAATGTGAGTCTAGCTTATCTACATGAAGACAAACATTGTCTTCTTTTGCAATTTTCTCTTATAAGATAATCCTTAGAAGGGCAATTTGTACCTCCAATGGTAGAATTGCCTCAATGCCAAACACCAATGCATATGGCGGTGCATATGGTGTTGATTGAGTAGGGGGTTCAATATACAGTACGATAGTTTTTGGTGCTAGTCTTGTTTGTTTCTAGCAATGACTTTTTTTTTAATATTTTAGAAAGGGTCTTATTGAATACAGCAGTGAGGTCATTTGCCATTGGATTATAGATCGATGAATATCTCCAATCTATCTTGTGATGATGTATGAATCATCATACCTCGAACATTTTAAAGGACAATTTGGTGCCAAAAATGAATTTTTGATGAATACTGAATCAGTGCATGATATTTTCCCAAAAAAATGATGATGATACCTACTTTTGCTTCTTTTAGTAGGATTGTTTCTGCTCGTCGAGAGAAATAATTGACCATTGGTAAGATGAAGTAGTGACCTATAGAAGAATATGACTTAATTGGCCAATAACATTCATACCTCACATCTCAAATGACCATAAGGATACCTTTGGATGTAATGGATTTGGATATTGATGAATAAAGTCACCGTGAATTTGGTACAGGTGATAATAGTAGCCTATATGCTTAAATTTCATCACCATTTTCAAGCCTGATTAATGGGTTCCACAAACCCTAAAGTGTACTTCGTACATAACCACTCTCACCTCTATATCTGAGAGATAGTATAAAAGTAGCTGATCAAAAGATCTCCTATAAAGGATGTCATTCATGAGCAAAAAACATGCATCTCTCTTCCTGAGTTGCATCCATGTTGATTTATTCTCAGGGAGTTTTCCATTTTTGAGATTGTCAGTGAATGGTATCCTCCTAGTTGTTACTTTCTCTATCACTTTAGATTTAGCTTTCTCGTGTTTGATGCTGAAGATAAAGCTTATCATTGGTCTACTATGAACAGTAATTAGAATTTACTCTTGGTCAGGGTCAACCAATGTCTTGGCTAACTTGGCTAAGGAATCAGCTTTCGCATTGATGGACAGGAGAACCTTAATTATTTGAATATATGGGATTTTTGCCATAAGTTCTCGAGCCTTTTTGTGTTATTTTAGTAGCTCAAATTTGTGAATTTTATATTCACCTCCCACCTGATTGATGATCAATTGCAAGTCACCAAGAATATGTAGATGTGATATTCCTATGTTGAGAGTTATTTCTATTCCTACAATTAGGGTCTCATATTCAGCTTTATTGTTTGTGCATGGTTTTGAGAGGAAGTAGAAATATCGTAAAATACTTCCATTTGGAATGATAAATATAAGTTCGATATTTGCTTTAATTTACAGAAGCTTCAGCCTAATCCCTGATCTAAAGGATGATGCCCCATCAAAGTATAGCTTCCAGTAGGATTTTCCTTTCTTGACAAGATGGATTTCTTCATCAGAGATTCGCAACTCAATGGACAGTTGCATGGTACTAGATGAATCATTAGAAAATTGGCAAGGGCTTGCTCTTTAATTATCTTTTGAGGAGTGAACTTGATATTGTACTCTATGAGGATTAAGGCCCATTTTGCTAGCCTTCCACTGAGTAAGGGCTTAGTCATTAGATATTTTATGGGATCAATCTTTGATATCAAAATAACTTGATAAAAAAGTAAATAATGTTGGAGCTTTTTGATTACAAATATAAGTTCTAGATAATTCTTTTCAATGGGAGAGTAGTTACACTCTACCCCTACTAGCATCCTACTTAAGTAGTAGAGTATGTTCTCTTTGTTCTCTTCATTATTCTAGGTGAGAAGTGCTCCCGAGGGCCCTTCCATTGTGGCCATGTAGAGGATTAAAGGTTTATCAAGTATTGATGCTACTAAGACTGGTGACTTTGAGAGATATTGCTTGTTCTTTTCAAAGACTTGTTGGTATTTTTGATCTCAAATGAATGGAGCATCCTTCTTAATCAATTTAGAAAAGGGTTTGCATTTTCTAAAGAGGCTTAAAATGAATCTCCTTATATATGTGAGTCAGTCTTGAAATGACTTCAACAGTTTTAAGTTGTTGAGCGATGGCATATCCAAGATGGCTTTGATCTTAGATCAATTTCAATTCCTCGATGCCTAAAAATAAAGCTGAGGAATTTTCCTAATGATACACTGAAGGCATATTTCATAGGGTTAATCTTTAGATTATATTTTTCTAAGTCAATTAAAAATTACTCTTAGGTCTTGAATGTACCTATCTTTGGACTTAGTCTTGACTACCAAGTCATCCATGTAACATTCCATGGCTGGTGTATGAGGTCATTGAAAATTTAGGTTACAGCCCTTGATACATGGTGCCTACATTTTTAAACCTGAAGGACATCACTTTGTAGTAGTAAATACACAATTGGAGCTTAAAAGGTCTATGTTGTTTATCATTAGGATCAATCTTGGTCTAGTTATACATTGAAAAACCATTCATAATTGGTAATGAAAAGTCATCTTTTGGGCATATTTTATTCAAGTCCTTGTAGTCCACATGAATGCAAATTTGGCCATTCTTTGTTTTATCTTGGTATTTCTCTTCCTTAATGAAGCCTACTTCAATCAATTTCTTCATTTCTTCTATCATCTTTTGTTCTAGGTCAAGTTTCATCTTCCTAAGTGCTTGTATGATAAGTGAAAGTTTAGGATTGATAGCTAGATTGTGGATTGTGACCTCAAGATCTAGTCCAGTCATCTTTCTATAGCTTCATGCAAAGTAGTCAATGTATTCTTCGAGTATTACTGTGAGTTAGGCTTGGGTTTTCTTCAAAAATTATGTACTAATAAAGGTTGGCCTAGGGCCCTCCTCTGAACTGAGGTTGATTTTTATCAATTCATCGATTGTGGCTTGCCCCCCATCTTCAAGTTCTAGTGGAGCTTCTTTTGATTTGAGAATTATTTCTTCACCAAGGTGTTCGTCATGTTGAATGAGACTTAGCAAAGGTTCTTCTTTTGATTTTTGATTTCAAGAGCATTTCGGCTGTATCATGCCCCCTTTCTTCAAGTTTTAATGAAGCTTTGCTGAGAACTTCATCTTTTTATAATATTTGGAGAATAGTGGTTGGCTCGATATATGTTGTTTGTGTATGAGAAGGTGCTGAGGATGTTTGATTAGTCTCACTATTGGACAGAGTTCCGATGGTAACTATAAGGCATGTATGAATATTAAGAGTGATGTAGCTCAATCCTTTGAAATTCTTATTTTCTCTTTCGAGAATATAAACATGGTCTCAAGGTGGATCCCATAGATTTTTTAAAAAAGGCTTTCATCCCTTGTCTATTGAAGTTTGCAGTTGGATTTCTTGATTATTTGACAAAATTGATTCAAAAAATATTTAGGTATGATCATTGGCTAATAGTTACCATTATCTTTCGGAGCCTCAATTTTCAAGGTTTCATATATGTTTGAACTTAATAGTTTTCTTTTAAAATAATATCTTCTTTTCTCCCTTGTGTCATGGGGGAATGTAGAAAGTTATTAATTCATCTACAATATTGGTGTTTAACTAATCCAACTGCTTCAATAAATCCTTTGGGACTTTAGTAACAATAATACTTTCTATTTGATCCCCATTTTCATCTTCATTAGAAGAATAGCCACCCAATCAGATTGTGGGGTTTCTTCATCTAAAAATTCTACGTCACCCCTAGATAAGAAGGGGAAAAAGCCAAGCTAGCAATCTTCTTTTTCACTTAACTTATGGAAGCAGACTTTTTATCAACATGGGATCTTTGATAATATTTTACATTATTGTAATATACCTCATGAACATCAAAAGGATGTAGATCTTAATCAATTTGATGTTTTTCAACATCCTTGAAGTACTTGAGGCATTGATGTAGGGTTGATGGTACTATTTTATTTTCATGTAACCATGGCCTCTCTAATAATGATTTGTACAATGCATCAGTATCAATAATATAGAACTTAGTATTAGTCATTAATTTACCTACTTTTAAAGGTATGGTTATGGCTCCCAGAGCTCTTCAAATATTTTGATTAAACTCTTAAATGGTTATAATTTCGGACAAGTGGCATATATCCAAAGTTAGAGCTCCTAGAGTATAGAGAGTCATTAAATTGACCAAGGAGCCTAGGTCAATGAGGATGCAATTAATTTTGATCCCATCGTAGTTCTCTGTGATATATAGTGGCTTGTTATGGTATATTATTCCTGATAGTAGGTCATCATTTGTGAAGGTGATAATAAGAGTGTGACAAACATATAGTGACTCCTTCATTTTCTCTTCAGTGAAGTATGCTTGATAATCAGTTGGATTTTGTAAGATGTGTACCAGTATAACTTTGAGTTCTTGTGACGTTATTAGGGCATTAAACACACTTCGCATGGAAAGGATCTTCTTGAGATGAGCTTCTACTTTGTATTCCAACTTCTTGGATGGAGGTTCAGCTTGTGAAGGCTTGATGCACTCGTTCATCTTAATTTCCCTTTTCTTGTCTTTGTTTTGTCTCTAGGTACTAGAGCTTATCTTTGGGGTAATATTTTACTACCCTTAAATTGTACTTGGTTTGCATTTCTTAGTTGAACTCTAGCATTTTGAGATCAACAAGGCTCTTCTTTAGAGTCATTACTAAGACTAATTATGTGACAGGAGGTAGCGGGTCCTTACCCCAAATTGGTAGTTTTTTGAATATCTTTGGAGGATATAACTAGCTAATAATCATCCCATTCAATATTAGAATTAGGCACATGGGACTTTCTTGTAGAGAGATCTTTATAGACTCTTTGGATGAATTCTTTTATTACCTCAACTAGCATGACCTTCTTTTGAACTTTGTATTTAGGACATTTTTTTGTGAATGTTTGGATTTGCTTGACAATATTAAATGAGCTCCAATATTAGTTTATTTAATCCTTCCCCAAAATGCCTGCGACTTCTTTTGGCACTTGCTAGTATAGAGTCTTTCGGAGTGGCCATAAAGCTATTCTAATTCTGATGTAAAGTTATATTCATTATCTGTATCCTGTATGTATAATTCTTCTAACTCTTCCATAGGCTCTAGGACTAGAACTTTACCAAACTTAGTGGATTGATCATTTGCCATTAGGTTGCTTGATAGTGATCAGGATGGGTGATCATCAATGTCTATCCTAGCTATGTGAGTCACCATGCAACAAAAGGTAATGGACTCAGATGATTGCCCTTAAGAGTGTTTATTCTCCTAAACCCATTTTTAGGGTTGATAGCATACATGATCATCTTGGTTTCAAGAGAAGGTTGGTAGATGATTCTCAACCATTTGTGTAGGGTCTTTTATGCACCTTTGTCTTTTTTACTACTATGCTTTTCATCTTCTCAATTTCTTTACAAAGCGTGGTAGTCACACTTGACATGCTTTCTATGTGGACAACCATAGCCTGTATGTGTTTATTCAATATTTGAATTTGTCCCTTGACATATCTCATATCTCATATTAATTATAATCACTTTCACAAGCAAACCACTTTCTAATATAGTTGTCTTGGTGATAGCCCACTAGGAGACCCATGGGAATCTCCATTTTATTAGTGATATGCTCAACAAATTTATTCACTTTTTTTCCACCTTGTGCTTTGAACTTCATTATCATTAGAGTGATGAGATGAATTTGGTAATTGACTTGACTATGAGCTTCCAACAATAACAATGGTAGTGCATATTGCCATTGAAAGTTCTTCTTTCCCATTCTTAGTGTCAAAGCCTTCAAGAAAAGCTCTGATTTCATTAAGGAAGAACTCCTCAAAAGTTACTTAACTTCTTTCTCCTTGTACATATTCTTTTAGGGCATTGATGTATTCTTAGATGGTCAATTTTTTAATCATGTACTCCTCTAATTGAACTAGTTTTATTTTCTTATTTCTATTCTTTTTCTTTTTGATGTTTTGAATAGGTAGGGGAACTTATTTTGATGAAGCTTTTCTTATCATCATCCTAGGTTTTTTAGAGTCCTTAACTATTTCGTTTTTAGTTTTTTCAGCCTTTTAGATATATAGATCTCCCATAGGTGTTCTTGTTTGGGTGTACATTGTTCATCCTCCTTGAAAAGGAGTCCAACAAATGGTTTATGTGTATCAAACACAATAATATAATTGATGTGTAAATGATAGGTATTTCAAACAAGGCTGACTTTAAAAGAGTCAACTTGCTCCCTTGGTATTATCTTTCAATCCAATCTTTGAATACATAGCGGTCTTTAAGACCCACTATAATTTGGATGATTTTTTTTGTTGGTCTCATTCGGCCTTTTGCATTCTGACAGTTGAAGGCTTAATTTCAGAATATCCTAAAAATTTTACCTACCTTCTTTTTTCTAAAAGAGTATTTCTTCCTGAGTTTCTCTGGGAAATTATTAGAGGGTTCTACTTCCCTATTTTCTCTAAGAGGTATTAATTTCTGAGGATTACCTCCATTCATAATGGGGTTTGTAGGTTTTTTCTACTCATATATTGTGAATGTTGTCCTCACAATTTCAGAAGGCTCCCTGTGCTTTGCTATATCTTTCTCTAGTTTAAAATTTTGTTAATTAGCTAAGGTCAGTACATTAATCCTCTCTAATTTCTTGACCTACACAATAAGGTCTTGGAAAGTATGGATAGAACAAGTGCTTAAATAGGGTGCCATCTAATCTTTTCTTATAGTGTTGAGGACTAGATTTACAATCTTGAATTGACTTATGAATTATTCACACTTAATGTTGAGATTTTTCCACCATCTGATATAATCCAACACCGATTCATGGTCGTGCTTTGATGTTGAGACTAGATTTGCAATGGTTGCCTTATCACTTACTCCTCTAAACTTGTTTCGAAAAGCCTCTTTAATTTATGACCAAGTTTATATGGATTCTAGTTGTAAATTGGCATACCATTCAGATATTACTCTAGTTAAGCTTGCTAAAAATTAACAGAGTAACAATGATGGGTTATTACTTAAATCCTCACATAAAGTCAAAAAATGAGCTATAAGTTGTTGAGGGTTACCAATATCATTAAATTATTTGAAGTTAGGCATTACATAGCCCTTAGGATATGACACTCAGTGTGATGACTAAGGTATGATTTTTCTGCATTATTTATTATACCCGTCACTTTTTTGCCTTAGTTGTGTAGCCACCATTTGTTTTACCTGCTAATGTATATAGGCTAGTAGTTCCATATTATCGAGAATCCTTGAGATCGAGGATTGTGTATTCCTTGCTGGTGGAGAAGGCACTTGTGAAAGGTCTATATTTTTATGGATTTCATCTACAAGAGGTGCATCTTCTACCTATAGCAAGAGATGATTGTTAAGATCACTCTAGCTTGTTGAGTTTTTATCTCATTTGTATTATCATCTCAATCAACTCCATGACCCTCTTCTGAGCTTCATTTTTCTCTTTTTATTTCCATAATGCTTCTATGGTCATCCCCTCACTAGGGTTTTAGTTATAACCAAAGCTTCTATTAGAGTATGATGGCCCACATCTTGAGGATTAAATATGGTTTTAGTGTATTTGGGTTAATGCTAACTTCTCCCATTAGCTGGTTGCCTCATTCAAAAATCTACTCATGAAATGAGTAGCTACACCCACTCTTTGATGTGGTAGCAAGGATTGGTTCACAAGAGACTTTTGTTCCTCAATCTCCTTATCTATTAACCTTATTTGTGCAACCTTCTTTTGGCATTTGGTGGGCCAAAGTGCGGGCTCATAGTCCTTTCCAAAGTTATGATGAGAAATGAATCTAACAGTATAGATGGTCTTCCTTTTTGGAGTCTCACGCTGGGTTGCAGCCTTATGGTGGCTCTTGTTATTTTGTTTAGCTATTCACCCATTAGCTACAGTCTTAAGGTAAGATTGTACCCTCATTAACTTACTTTTACCTTTCTCTAAGCCATTTAATGGAGCACAAGATTTAGAAATGGGAATGGTGATGGTTGTCTTCATTCGAGGAGCAAGCTTCCCAAGTCTGCTAAAAATTTAAGCAGCATTTTCTTCACTTGTGATAGTCAAGATGAGTTCTTTTTCATCCAAGCATGTGTTTGGACTTGCTTTTGGCTTCTACACATTAGGAGTGGGGCAAAGGTGATTGAAGATTGAGCTTCGGATTGTGCCTAATCTCTAGAAGATGGATACTCTTGTTGGTTGAGGTATAACTTCTAGCCCTTCATCAAATTGACACTTCTCATTGGGAATAATAACATTAGACCTCCTTTCCCTTGATAGAAGGCAAGAAGTGGATTTGTCTTGTACATCTACAACATCGATTGGTGAACTAGTAGGTGCTCTTTGGAATTGGATGACCTCAGAGATAGTTTCAAACTTGAGTAGATCTTCAGCTGCTACTATGACAATCATCAACAGAAGTAGATGCAGAATCGATCCTTCCTATAGGATGATGGTGTATGTCAGGGTGGGGATGTTCTTTGTTGATGTTATTTGATATTTTTTCTGTAAAAGAGAATACAATTTATTAGCTTTCAATTGTAATTCTATTTTAGTAAGAACTCTATCATATTAGCTAGGTTTCTATACTTGAAGGAGAGGTCAAGTCCCACCGGATGTGTTAGAATTTGTGAGATCAAAACTACTCACTTGAGATAGTTAAGACTATGGGAAGTAATCTCGAAATAACAAATCCAAATTCAACATAGTTTGAGTACACGATTAGGCATTGTGGAAACATGACTTCTAATAGGTGCAAGTCTTATTATTAATTACTCTGACAATTGTCAGAAATTTGCTAAAGTGAGTAACTTAGCTAATAAAATAGAGACAATAAAAAAGGTACCATTTGATTAATTTGAGAGAGGATATTTTGTTGGAGGAGCTGAAAGAGTGTCGAACTGGAATAATATAGTGGCCGGACACCAAACATACCAAAAGTTTAAGCTCATGGGATATGGGCCTTTTTCACTATATATATTGGATCTTAGCTATCCAATATCCGATGCGGGACTAATTTATCACGCCTGACATTATAACAATCTCTCCCTTCATGTGTAATTTAACCACATCAATTTTGACACTTTTAATCAAAAACTTTTTTACTTGACCGGTTCCACCGTGTGATTCATACCAACGGGTTTTTATCTCATTCTTTGATTTTTTAAGAGAAACTAATATGCGACTCAATTCAATCGCACCATTATGGTAATTTTGGTCTTAAGATTTTGCATAGCTTCGAACCTGAAGCTCTAATAACATTTGTTGGGGGAGCCAAAAGAGTGTCGAATCGGAATAATATAGTAGGCCGGACACCAAAACATTCTAAAAGCTTAAGCTCATGGGATATGAGCCTTTTTCGCTATATATATTGGACCTTATCTATCCAATATCCGATGTGAGACTAATTTATCACACCTGATATTATAACAATATATGGCTAAAGCAAGGGCATACCCTTGCTTTACAATTTAAAGAATTTGAATTCATAGTCATAAAAAGTATGAATATAAGAAAGAGGAAGTAGGAAAAAAAGCTTGATGCTTACTGTAGCCCTATCCCCATGTAATTAACTGAGTTGAATTTGACTTAGATGAGTCTTGAGTTGATCCATGGCAAAATTTATTACTTTGGCTTATGTCAATGGAGTTTATAGTATCACCAATGGCTTTTGGTGTTGGCTAAATTTGAAGGAAGTGTCACCGATGGCTTTTGGGGTAGGCTAGCTTTAAAGGGAGTATTACTAATTGCTTTTGAGTTCAGCTAGCTTTAAAAGGTGCATCACCAATGACCTTTGGGTTCAGCTAGCTTTGAAGTGAGATTGACAACTTTGAGCATGTTGACAATTAATTTTTTTAATTTAATAATACTACCAGCAATTTATGGGATTGGGTTTAGCTAATTGTTGCCAACAACTTTTTGGGTTGGCTTAGCTTTGAAATGTGGTCGATAGCTTTGAATGTATTGATAATTAACTTCTTTTGATTTGATAGCATCACCAATGGCTTATGGAATTGGGTTTAGGTAATTATCACCAATGGTTTTTGGGGTTGGCTTAGCTTTGAAGCATGGAGACAGCTTTGAGTATGCTGGTAATTAACATTTTTTTTTATAGCCTCACCAATGGCTTATGGAGTTGAGTTCTAAGCATCACCATTGACTTTTGGGTTAGCTTAACTTTGAAGTGTGATGAATAGATTTGAGTATATTGACAATTAACTTATTTTAGTTTAATAATGCCACTAATGGCTTATGAAACTAGGTTTAGCTAAGCATCGTCCATGACTTTTAAACTTAGTTTAGCTTTAAGTGTATTGGTAATTAACTTCTTTTAATTTAATAGCATCACCAATGATTTGCAGGATTGGGTTTACCTAATCATCACTAATAACTTTTGGAGTTGACATAGCTTTAAAGTGTGGCAAACAGTTTTAAATGTGTTGGCAATTAACTTTTTTTGATTTGATAGTATGACCAACTACTTGTTGAGTTGGGTTCAGTCAAGCATCACCAACAACTTCTACAATTGTCTTAGCTTTGAAGCGTGGTTGACTCATTCTAGAGTTCTATTCAAACGTGTTGTGATTTAGTTCAAATGTGGTTTATAGTTCAATTCAAACTTGTGATAATTTAGTTCAAATGTGATTTGTCTCAATTTAGAATTCTATTTGAACTTGTTGTGATTTAGTTAGAATATTGTTAGACTCAATTGGAGTTTAATTCAAACTTTATTTTAGTTTCAAGTTGACTCGACTTAAACTCAAATTGATCTTAGCTTGGACTATCAAGGCTTAACCAAATTGAGGTTAAATCTGAACCTTAAGTTATCAATTCTTTGACTGAAATAGATTACCGACTAGGCTACTAGTTAATTGACTAAAAAGGGTGTTATCCCAGGTTCATCAGAACCAGATGACCAGTTAGGTCATAGAGAACCTGTGTTTTCTTGGTTTATTAGAACCCATTAACCGGTTGAGGGTACCGATCGACTAATAAAGCACTGTTAATATGATTGATCAAGACCCATCAACCAGTTGAGAGAGTGATCAACTGGTAGAGATATTTTTCTACTAATCTAGTTTTATTCTATTTGTACTTTTTGTCAATTTAGGTCCATTTGGTATTTTATTCAAGTCAATTTATTTTTGTTTATTTCTTTTGACTTGAGTTCAATGTGATCGAGTCATGTAATTTGATCGATTTATATTTATTAATTTTATTTTGCTTTAAGAGCCCTTAGACTATCATAATAACTTTAGGTGAGCCCACAGGCTAATCTTGAGTCATCTTTCACTTTCAAGCAAGCCCACAAGATAGCCTTCAGTTGATTTAGACTTTCAGATAAGTCTGTAAGCTGACATTGAGTTTAAATTAGTATTTAGGTGAGTCTACGGGTTTGCCCTTAGCCAAATTGACTTTTTGAAAAGGTGGCAAGCTGGCCCTTGGCTACAATAACTTTTGGATGAGTCTACAAACTGGCTTTTAGTCAATATTTAATTTTTGGATGAGTCCACAAGTTGTCCCTAAATTAATTAGACTTTCAAGTGTGCCAACAAGCTGGGCTTTGATGTGAATAGACTCTCAAGTGAGTCTGCAAGCTGGTCTTTAGTTTGAATTGACATTTGGATGAGCCTGCGAGCTATCCCTTGGCTAAATTGATATTTGGTCAAGCCCATAGACTGGTCGTAGGTGAAAATAGCTTTTCGGTGAGTCCACAAACTGTCCTTAGGCTAAAGTTGACTTTTGAATGAGCCCACAAGTTAGCCTAGGTTAGAATGGCTTTCGGGCAAGCCCACAGGTTAGCCCTAATGCAAAGTTGACTTTTAGAAAAGACCACAGACTGGTCCTAGGTCATAATGACTTTTGGACAAACCTGTAGACTGGCCCTAGGCAAAAGTTGATTTTCAGACTAGCCTACAAATTGGCCCTAGGTTGGGAGTTGGGAGCATGTTCAATGAGGTGAGAAAATTTTTGTCTTTCTTTTTGTTCTCATCTTTTTCTTTCTTTTTTTCTTTTCCCTTTTTTTTGTTTTACTTTCCCAGATGGGATGCTCTTTCTGTTTTTTTTCACACCTCTCCTTTCTCCCATCTTCTTCATCTTCGCATTCTTTCCTCTTTAGACACCTCCATGGTAGGCCTCAAGCTTTGACCTCCTCCAGCTATTGGAGTTCTATGGAAGGGCATTGTAAGGCTGTAGATTGATGCAATGGACAAGATGAAGAGATAGAGGAGACAAGGCTACTAGTGGTCGCAATGTGTGGGGGTGGGGTTTGTGGTGGGGGAAAGGGGGGGGGGAGGGGGGGGGGGGGGGGGGGGGGGGGGGGGGGGGGGGGGGGGGGGGGGGGGGGGGGGGGGGGGGGGGGGGGGGGGGGGGGGGGGGGGAGGGGGGGGGGGGGGGGGTGGGGGGGGTGTTGTTAGGGGAGTGGGGGAGAGAAGGGAGGAGTGGGGGGGGTGGCAGCAGAGACCTCACAAGAGACAAAGAAAGAAGAAGGAATAAAATAAAAAGGAGACAAAGCAAAGCATAAAAGCGTTACATCCCGTTGCTTTCTTGATAATATTCTCTTTATCTCCTCCTTGATAATGCTTTCCTAATCTCTTTTCTCTCTAATTTTTATTGATTTTTGTGCTCCATTTTGTATTCTTTTGTCTTTGTGTATTTTCATACTTTATTTTTTTGTTTTTTCATGTTGATTTTTGCACGTTTTTATAGAATTGAGACAATCTTCAAATTAAATCATTGATTGATTTGAATTTGAGATTCAATTAAATTTGAGATTTGATGGGATTAAACCTTATACTTAGATCTTTAATTGATATATTTTAAGATTGCAATTGCTTAACTAAAAATTCTATTAATTGATAATGAATTCAGAGAAGGATTCATTTTCAAATTTGTAGACCTCAACTTGAATTGAATGATCAATTGGGAAATTGATCGATTGACTAAGAGATCACATTGGTTTGGGTTTATCAATCAGTCAACCAGTGCAGTTTGATTTAGTGTTTGAACCCAAAGTTTTAGCACATATTTATTTTATATTAGACCCAGACTATTATGAATTAGACTCAAAATTCAACTCTAATTCTTATCAAATTTGAAGTCAAAGTTGGCTTATAAAATCTACTCAAACAAATACAAAACACAAAAACACAATATTTGGAAACCATATAAATCGTTATAAATAAAATGGTTACAAATATATAAACTTCAACAATTATATCAGTATGAATTGCATTAGTTGAGTGATAAATAAAAAATGTGTTCTATTGTTGAGTTTGAATGAATTAGAGTTTGAATTAGATTAGGAATCCAAAGTTAGATTTAGATTTATGTTTAATTTTGAATACCTATTATATAATAATAGAAGTTACAATTATAGTATTTAGACTCAACAAGACCTATAAATATTGAGAAATAGAGAGAGAAATAAGGATAATAGAGAGAAAGAGAAAAGGAGAGGATGTCAACTCTCATGTATGGGTCTTTCTAGTACTTTTTGATGACCTCTCATGATGGTTTCTTATAGTACTCTCTTGAAGATTTGCTTTGAAGGTAAAAGTATCATTGAAACTTGGCAAAGAGTTTAGTTGGATAAAAAAAGTAGAGTTTTTGTGGTAAACTCTTGTAAAACCTATTAATAGTGGATCTCTCACACTCCTTGGATATAGCTCGATTTTGATTGAACCATATATATTGTTATGTCTATTTTTGTTTTTTATTTTACCTTGTATTATTTCTCATTTTTGTATTATTTGTTAATAATGTGATATGTGAACTATAACAATTGATATTAGAACCGAGGAGCAAGCAACTAAGATGCCAAAATCCTTGTTCAAAGTAGAGAAGTTCAACGATAATATAAACTTTGCCCTATGGTAAAAAAAATGAAAGTAATTCTTATTTACCAATTGATAGTATTCTGAGGACTACAATAAAAAGAAGGAAGCGTGATACTCAAATTGATTTGGCAAAAGATAAGCATTCTTTCCCAGTTGTTTTTGCAATGATAGCAAACATAGATTTTCTGAAAGTTTTTGAGAAGGACAAGGTTGTAGATATAAAGAGTGGATTTGATATTGGCTCAAGCTTACGTCTTGTAATTTGCTGAATAAGCTAGTATCTAAGAGAGGGACTGGATGAGAAATACCAGTTGAAGTTTCATAATGATGGCGCATCCGAGATCAAACTATGGTGGAGATTGTTGAGTTTGAATATCTCGAATTTAGATTGGAGCTTGAGTTAGACTAGCAATCCAAAGTTAAATTTAGATTTATATTTGATTTGAAAGACCTATAATGTAATATTAGAAGTTATATATCATATTAGGATTCAAATTCAATAAAACCTATAAATACTCTAGTAATACATAAGATTTATTAGAGAGTGTTGGTAGTATTATAGTTGAATTAGAGAGAAATAAAGAGAGAAGAATAGAAAGAATAGAGAGAAGAAGAAAAAGAGAGAATGTCAGCTCTTATGTGCGGATCTTTCTGGTGCTTCTTAGTGTCCCTCATATTAATTACTCGTGGTGCTCTCTTAAACATTCTATTTGAAAATAGAGGCGTCACTAAAGCTTGGTAAAAAATTTAATTGAATAAAAAAGAGTAGAGTATTTTTTATAAACTCTTATGGATCTTACACTCCTCTATATATGTAATCTGAATTTTGAGTGAATCATATATATGGATGTATTTATTATTTTAATTTATCTTTCTAATGTTATTTATAAATAGTTGATCTATGAATCTATTGTTACAAATGACAATAATTGGGTGAATCAGTCTGCATGTTATATGTATTTATTAATTAGCATTTTTAAAAAAAGTTTAATGTATATGTTTGTGCTGGATTGGTCGAATTGGTTGATCTTGATTGGATCTGGATCCTAGTCCATATTTTTCCCCTGTCCCGGAGAGGAGGAGGAGGAGGAGAG
>RXID01014924.1:46463-219400 GCA_005019695.1 Trichopus zeylanicus subsp. travancoricus
TGGGGTCAATTGGAATTGGCCAATTTGAATCAGAATTGACCGATCTTTTTATCCTTCATTATTACCTTAATAAAGTATAGAGGCATTTTAATATTAAGAAGGTCCCATATTCCATAAATATTTTTATCTTTGACAATGAATTATAACTCAAAAAACAAATATACAATTTTTTTAGGTTAAAAAAATTAATTTCTTAAAATTTTAAAAAATTATATATAATTTGTCTAAATAATAAGAAGCACCCCAAAATAAAATAATATTACTCTCATTCCACATTAATCCTATCTTTGTCTTGATGGACTATTGGCTCTCCTTGTTTTGTCAATTAATTGAAAGAGTTTTAAAATTGTAAGCAACCGTCTATTTTATTATGAATTTATAAAAAATCATGTGTTTTATTATTATCATAAAAAAAATACTTATATTATAACATATAATTACAAAAAATAGCTCGATTAAAATATTAAAAAAATATTTTATTTCAATTCGATTTTACGAATCAAAATTAATATAAAAAATCTAAATTATTCTCATGTAATTTTAATTTAAATAATTATTAAATTAATATAAAAAATAACTTAATTTATTTTAATTTTTATGAAAAACTGATTATCTAATTTATAAAATAAAATTGATTGAAATATAATTTGATTTTTATATTAATTTAACTAATTAACTTAAATTAAATTAAAATATTTTAAAATATTTTAATTGAGATAATTTTTTTTTAAATTTATAATATAAGATGAGTAATTTTTTATTAATAGTGATAATTTAGGTGATTTTTCATAAATTAAAAATAAAATAAGTGACTTTTTACTAAAATTTTAATTAAAATGTTAATTTTTTTCTTGACATTTTATTGGCTATCCTTCGTGTCTAATTGGTTCTTAATCCTCCAAATAAGTAGCCTTGCGTGGGCGAATGGACTGGTTCAAAATTATATTTTTTTTTATTTTCTTATCAACAAACTTGTTAATAACGTTAATGTTGGAATTGTTAAATTCTTTCCCTTTAGGAAGCCTTCGTAAAACAAATAGAACAGAATTACCGAAAAAAAAAAGACAAATAGGACAATGCTGCCAGGCTTGATTTGGACTTAAAAATATGTCCAAGTACAGGAAATCCAGTGACCTACCGCAACAAAACTCCTCATCATCCCTGCCTCGATGCTTCCCGCTTCTACTGCCATCTCTGTAATTTATATTCCCATCCTCATCATCAAGCTCTTGCATAGCCATTCAAAGCTTGCAAGGCTTTGAGCGTAGAGGTGACCTTGGCATCGGCTTTCTTTGTTCTTCACTTCATCATGGTCGCCGGAGCCAGTTTCCAGCGACTTTCCTGTTCGGGATATCAACCTCTTCCTATCAGATATTCGAAAAATTTCCAGGAGAGTGTGCTTGCTATCGCTCGTGTAGTTGGAATTGAACTTGGAGTGCATTATAGAGTATGCGAAACAGCTATTTGTTCTAACGTGGATAAGATTTTATAGGTTGAGGGAGCATATTTACAAGGCAACAAAGGCATGAGTAACTGGGATGTGTTCACTCACAGATCAGGTAATTTTTTTCGTTTGTTTATTTATCTACAAGTGAAAAACAGGGTAACTTGCGTCAGCCTTTTATTCGAATTGTTGCTTTACGGCAAATTAGAGATGGAAGCACCGGAGATGTTGCAGATGATCATTACGATCGGTATAAGGTTCGATATGATTTTCTAACGAATGAGTCGACAGACAGGAAGACATTGAGTTGATGCATTCACTTGGCGTCGACTCTTACAGATTCTCTATATCATGGCCGAGAATTCTTCCGAGTGAGAATTAGTATTATAAGATTGGATTGTTTATCTTTTCTTGGATTATTCAATATAATCCACTGAAAGTTATCACGATCGTATATATTCTCAGAAACTAACTTGAAAGAGGTATATATTTTGATATTTACAGGAGGTAGATCTGGGGGCATCAATCTGGATGGCGTCGCATTTTACAACAATCTCATTGATGCCCTTTTGCTCAAGGGTATGTACACCGCTGCTCCTCCAAAGTGCATACAGCAGCTGAACGCATATATATCAGGAAAAAAAAAATTGATGATGAACTGTCGGTATCTAAACCAAGCTGAATTTTCGAAATAGGAATACAGCCATTTGTTACTTTGAATCACTTTGATGTGCCGCAAGCACTTGAAGATAGTTTGGGTGGATGGCTCAATCCAGAAATATGGTACGTCTTTCCCTTTCATTTGCAAATGGACTTTTGGTGAAAAAGAATAATGTTTTGTTTGACATCAACTTGAAGGAAAGAGTTCGGATGTTTTGCGGAAATGTGTTTCAAGACATTTGGCGACACTCAATGAGCCAAACGAATAGGTGAAATTTGGGTACACAGTCGGTGGATTTCCTCCCAACCGCTACGCTAAGCCATTTGGGAATTGTAGTTCTAGCAACTCTGCTGCCGAACCCTTTACTGCCGCACACAATATGATACTCTCCCATGCAATTGCCACTTGTACAGGGTACAAAACAAAGTACAGGGTAACTTTAGATTAAATCCTTCTTCATCGACGTGATGCAGACTAGCTTTTAGATTCCTTTTTAGGATTTATTACAAGTACCTCCCTCAATTCTCTCAAAATTACTATGAGTCCTTCAAATTTAAATAATTAGATATAACTCTTTATGTCTCACAGTTTTTGCAAAAATCTCTTTAGAGAAGTATATGCAATATATATTTTTTAAAATCATGTTTGGTTAAAGTCAATTAGATATGTGAATTTCCAAACTATTTTTATTTTTTTAAAAAACAGATTTAAAAGAAATTACCAAAATAAATTTGTATGTCATTGTTTAAGATTTCAAAGACTTTTAAACACAAATAGAGTAAAAATATGCATTTTTTTCATTTTTTTTAAAAGAATAATTGTAGCTTAGGAGTTTCACACTTGGTAAAAAAGATTTGTTATATATAGTTTCCTACGGAGGCATTCAAGAAAATCTTGAGAATATAAGGAGTTATGTGTAAATATTTAGAATTGCAAGAGTTATAGGTAATTTTAAAATAATTCAACGAGTAATTTATAATAAATATTTTTATATTATTTTATGTAATGTCATTGATTTTTTTTTCTTCTGTTATTTCACAAGGCAAAACAGAGTGGTTTGATTGGAATTTCAATGGGAATGAATTGGTATGAGCCACTTACAAATTCTATTGAAGATCAACTAGCAGCTTTTCGGGCGTTGTCTTTTCAATTTGGATGGTAAATCAACCTCTCTCACAAGAATGAGAAAAGCTAAAACGTCTTTACTCTAAAGACATTGTAACATCTTGTATGCCCGTTCCTCTTTGTCAGTATTTTCGATTGCAATGAAGCTAGCATGTCATAACAAGATGAGTTAGAAGAGATATTCTATTGGAGTACCCATGCATTTGAACCCGAGCATTGAAAAGATCCTGTTGCTGTTGATTCTATTTGCGGGTTTTTGGATCCCCTGGTTCATGGTGATTATCCTCCTGAAGTGAGCGAGCTTATCGGATCAAGATTACCGAACCTCTCATCTAGTGATCAGAGGAAAGTAAGAAATTCTCTGAATTTCATATGGCAGTCTATATGCGAAAGACTGCATGTTTTCTTCATGCTGCACAAATGGGTTTGATCAAATGGCATTGGTGGTTCTCACAGGAAAGCAGAACGGGCAGCTCATTGGAACTCCGGTGAGATATAATAGCATTAAAGAGTTGAAATCTCTTTTTATTTTCGTGAACTGGTTTGCTTCTGGGTTTGGAATGCAGGTGATGTAAGAAATTCAGAGAATATGTCAAAACAATCCAGAAACATTCATGTCAGATCATTGATAAAAATAAAAAACACGGAAGCGTACCTGATTTCATTGGAATAAGACTGACACCCAATCAACTGGACTTGACAAACCGTCCAAACCACCTAACTGCCCTGCTGGGGTTATAAGCTCACGCTACAGGGCTCGGCGACCGGCAGCGGAGATGGCGGCGTGCGGTGCGGCAGCGTGCGTCGCTGCTGCGCGCAGGCGTCGTGCGCAGGGAACACGGGACCCGGCGGCAATCGTCGTGCGCAGGCGTCGTGCGCAGGCAGCGTGCGCAGGCTGCTCGGGCTGCGGCGGCGACTGCTTCGGCCCGACGGCTCGGGGTGACGACGACCGGAGACGCGGGAGAGCTCGGATCTGACGACGCCGGACGGCGTGACGCCTGGCAGCCGTGGCCCAGCGGGGACGATGACGTGGCAGCGAGGAGGCCGGACGGCGTCACGGCGTGGCAGCGCGGCGGCCTGGCGGCGGCGGCGACGACGAAGCTGAGGGAGAAGATGGCGGCGCTGGAGGAGTTAGGATTTGGGAGGAGGTCTTCTGACTGTTTGGAATTTTCCCCGCGATGGATCTAGAGTTTCTTTTCCTTTTATATCAAATTTCACAGTCAGGGACCACACCCATAAATCTTAATGGGTTAATTGTTAATTAGTCCATCAATAATTAATAATTAAACCCCAGGAATTCTACACATTCACAATTTAGGCACCACACTTATATTTTAGATGACAAAGACCCTAAATTAAATAGATCACCTTAATTGGGTCCTTATACCATATAATAAAAATATATATACAATAATTTCATGCAATACATGTACGTCTACATGTCCTTATGCATAAATGTACATGATTTATAGTCCAAATTCTAACAATCTCCCACTTGGACTATATATAACCATGTACATATAACTTCTATTGCATATACATCTCTACATCTTTAATGTGTACACAACTAGAAAAGTCATCTAAACCGATTCCGTCCATTAGTCTCACTAACACAAGGACCAAAGAGGCAGTCGTTGCTATTGTTTGCAACTAAACCCACATTAATCTCATGCATCAATTTAACTAAATGACATAAATCAAGTGTGGATGTATATCATAAAAATTACATGTAATGTGATCTGCACATGCCTATTTCCAATTGGTCCAACTTTAACCAAATGACATCAAAATTCAGAGTAAACAATGAAAACTGAAAATAACTGAATAATTTATTAATGTCATGACATTAAGTACAGTACCAAGCATAAATAAAAACACAAACTCCCACTAAATCAAATGACATCAAATGCAACAACACCCATATTTGTAACATGATCATGAAAGGCCTTGGGTGCTAATGCCTTAGTGAGCAGATCTGCAATCATAGAGTTTGTTCCTACATGCTCAATACTAATTAACCCACTCTGAATTCTTTCATTCACAACAAGGAACTTAATATCTATATGGTTAGATTCTGAAGAGCTCCTATTGTTATTTGAGTACAAGACTGCTGCTCTATTGTCACAGTGCAACTTAAGTGGCCTTTTAATACCATTAACTATTTGCAGTCCTGAAACAAAGTTTCGCAGCCACATAGCTTGATTAGATGCCTCATAACAAGCTACAAATTCAGCCTCCATAGTGGAAGATGCAACGAGTGTTTGTTTGGCACTCTTCCATGAAACTGCACCTCCAGCTAGCAGAAAAAGATAGCCAGATGTCGATTTACGACTGTCTTGGCATCCAGCAAAATCGGAATCAGAAAATCCAATGATGTCAAGTCTGTCCGACTTCCTATATGTGAGCATTAAATCCTTTGTGCTTTGTAAGTATCTGAAGACTCTTTTGGCTGCTACCCATTGTTCTCTTCCTGAATTAGCTTGATATCTACCAAGCATTCCAACAATATATGCGAGGTCCGGACGAGTGCAAACCTGCGCATACATAAAGCTCCCTACCGCTGATGCGTAAGGAATATTTTCCATAAACTTGGAATCAATATCAGTTTTGGGACACTGGTTCAAACTAAATTTATCTCCAATAGGCAACGGAGACGGCGGGGTGCGGTGTTGCGGCGTGCGTCGCTGCTGCGCGCAGGCGTCGTGCGCAGGCGTCGTGCGCAGGCAGTGTGCGCAGGCTGCTCGGGCTGCGGCGGCGGCTGCTTCGGCCCGACGGCTCGGGGTGACGACGACTGGAGACGCGGGAGAGCTCGGATCTGACGACACCGGACGGCGTGACGCCTGGCAGCCGTGGCCCAGCGGGGACGATGGCGTGGCAGCGAGGAGGCCGGACGGCGTCACGGCGTGGCAGCGCGGCGACCTGGCGGCGGCGGCGGCGGCGGACTGAGGGAGAAGATGGCGGCGCTGGAGGAGTTAGGGTTTGGGAGGAGGTCTTTTGACTGTTTGGAATTTTCCCCGCGATGGATCTAGGGTTTCTTTTCTTTTTATATCAAATTCCACAGTCAGGGACGACACCCATAAATCTTAATGGGTTAATTGTTAATTAGTCCATCAATAATTAACAATTAAACCCAGGAATTCTACACATTCACAATTTAGCCACCACACTTATATTTTAGATGACAAAAATCCTAAATTAAATAGATCACCTCAATTGGGTCCTTATACCATATAATAGAAATATATATACAATAATTTCATGCAATACATGTACGTTTATATATTCTTATGCATAAATGTACATAATTTATAGTCCAAATTCTAATAGGTGATTCTTCGTATGCTGTAAAATTGCGATGTCATAGTATTACTATGAGACCATTGAATCAAGCGAATCTTTATAATGCAGAATAGTGTTCTAAATATGTGTTGTTATGCAGACATCAATGCCAGATACTTATGTTGTTCCCTATGGTTTGGAAAAGACTGTCTTGTTTGCCATGAAAAGATACAATAAAACGCCTATGTACATCACTGAAAATGGTGAGAGAAAACCTCGCAGAACTCCATACTCACTTCTATTAAGAACAGTAGTGACACAGAATTTCATTGATAGCCAAACTCATCTGTGCGAGAACAAAAAAAATGAACTATAATAAGAAGTCTCTCGGAATTCTCCATATTTTGACATTTTGGAATTGTAGATTCATGCTTGTTATAAAATAAATTCCTTTTCAGGTTATGCACAAGCAAGTGATGGAGCATTCGATAAGGATTTGTTTAATGATGTAGAAAGGATAAATTACATGGATAGTTACCTTAGTTCACTGAAAACAGCCATAAGGTAATTTCCCTTTTGATTATATTTGTCTATTTTTTACGTTGGATTTTGCGATTTGCCTTAATTTTTCAGACCGTAAAAGTTGTAACTTTTGTGGGCGCATCATTGCAGAAAAGGAGCTGATGTAAGGGGCTAGTTTGTATGGGCTCTTATGGATAGCTTTGATTGGGATTTCGGCTATTTGATTAAGTTTGGGCTGTATTATGTCGATCATGATACATTAAAGAGAATTCCAAAGCTATCTGCAAAATGGTACAAGAGGTTCCTCAGCTAATGTAGTGTTGCTATTGATCCATACTATTAGTAGTGCTAATTGAAATTTTTTTCTTGGTGCTTACAAGATTGGTGTCAAAAAAGTTTATCTTTTATAGACATTATCTTCATATTATATTTAACATTACCGTAGATTTTTTGGAGGCATTAATTTAGCGTTCTAAAAATTTGCAATCAAAACTAATAATGACAGTTTTTTAGCATCAAAAAAAAAAATATACCGATTATAATATAATTTTTAAGTGCACTAATTTAACTTATACTGTACATGAAATTGGGATGTTTTCAGTCACGCACAAGGTACCGAAGAAACATTTTCTTTGGCTTTTGTTCTTCTGGACGTCGGATTCATCTTTTGCGTACTTTTATTCTTATACTGTACATGAAATGAATGCCCCATTCTACTTATGCTGTTTGGAAAGGAAAAATCAAGGACAGGAGCAGTGGAGATGTCGCAGATGATCATTAGTATAACAAGTATATGGTACACTAATTGACGTTAAGCATAACACACGCACTTGAATTTGCTCAGATGACTTTAGGACAGAACCATACATCGCTGCCCACAATGTAATACTATCCCGTGCAATTGCTGCCGATATATACAAAAGATGTTAACAGGTATGAATTATTATCGCATTCAGTAGAAAATTAAATTACTAGTTTTTCTCTAAGACATTATAATACGGTTTGATTCGATATCAAAATTAAAATCAAATGGTTTCGGATTTTTTTTTTATAAAATTATTATTATTTATTTTATATCGTCATTAAATTAAATTATTTAAAAAAATTAAATAATGTTTTGAATTTTAAATTAATATTTTTTGAAAAATTTATAAATATCTCCTCTTTAAATACTATCACAATTTAATATATTTTTAAAATAAAATCAATCAAAGATATTAAGTCCCTATCACAATCACACCGCATCTCAAAATTAGCTCATCAAAGATTTGATTGCAAGCCAATAAAAATCGCTGAAGATCCTACAGAGAAGACAGAGCAAGAGAAATAAAAAACAAACAGATATCAGGGACAAAGTATTCTCTCGCCTTTCTCTTTTCTTCTAAATTCTACTCTCTTGTTTCCTGGCCTCCTCTCCGACAACGTTCTCCTCCACCATTGTTGCAACCCCACTCACCTCTACTGCATAGGCTCATTCTAAGCACCGAGACTTAGCTCAGGTGGCATGATCCACCTGACTATCCCGAGGGTCTAGCTCGTCTCTCCCTATACCTAGATTGATTCTCTGGACATCGTTTGCCAGAGTTCTGGAGGTCTTACCCGTGTCCACCATCGTATCGTGCTGTCTCCCAGACCAATTGGCTGAACCTCGTCAACCCAAGCTGGTGCCCCCGGTCGAAGCTCCGGCGACCTATGGTTGTTGCCCTAAATAGACTTGTCACGCCTTCACTGTTGACTGGCACCCGTCTCGGTCTGACCCTCACCACTGTTACGAGCGAACTTGCCTCACCGAGCCATGTAGGCCTCTTGCCCACCCTAGGTGCCCATGGTGCCCCACCGCTGCTGCCCCTCATCCCGCTACCAGCCCTGGGCTCTGTCGCCGGTCCTGTGCTCCCACATCTTTGAGTTCCTCGGCTGCCTATGCCCTCATCTTCCTGAAGCTCCTCTCCCCACATACCGGTCCTGTGCTTCACCAGCAACCGCCACGTGTCTTCCTCGCTGCTCGAAGCTTGTCGCTGCTTGCCATCTATGGGACTGGATCTGGCTGAGATCAGCCGAATCCGGCCATGAACTAAAAGAAGACGATGAGTCCAGCAGCTCCTCCCCTTCCATCGCATAATTGAAGACAAGGAGGAAAATAGTGCAGGGCTCAAGGAAGGAATGACGGAGAAGAAGGACTCGAGCCTGAGGAGGAAGCTACGGCTTTCAGAACAAAGAAAAATATAGCCCGGGTGAGAGGAAGGAAGAACCGGGTGAGAGGAAGGAAGAAAAAAAGAAATAAAAAGGAGAGTTTTCTCTTCCCTTAAAAAATGGGGGTTGTTAGCTAACAATAAGAGAAAAAACGAGGGGAAATTTCTTTTGCCTTAATTTCTACATCATTATCGTTATAGTCACTTATGATTTTTGGTATATCTATAAAATTTTATCAACACAATAGTCACTCACAATCTTTTAGATATTGACGAGCTTTATTACTATCATGGTCACCCATAGCTTTACATGTCAATGGGTTTTTATCACCACCGTAGCACTAGCAATTTTACGCATCAACGAAACTCAAACCACCACCATGGCCATCAATGGACTTGCACATTAAGCTAGCATTCAGGCTCGTAGTTGGTCATTCTTCGAGCTTACATTAAGCTTGTCTTCAGGCTCGCACTCAACTAACCTTTAGGCTTACATTTAAGTTAGTCTTCAAGCTTATATTAACCAACCTTCGGATTAGAATCCAAGCTAACTTTTAGGCTCACATCTCAAGCTAGTTTTCGGGTTCACATCCAAGCATCTCAACCAACCTACTGTATCGCATCTCAACCAACCTTCGAGTTCACATCTCAGTGAATCTTCAAGCTTACATCCAAGTTAGCCTTTGGGCTCACATCCAAGCAAGCCTTTGGGCTCGCACTCAACCACCTTTTAGGTTCGCACTTAAGCTAGCTTTCAAGCTTATACTTAGCTAGCTTTCGAGTTCACACTCAATCTAGTCTTTGGGCTTGTAAGCTCACACTTAAGCTAATTTTCGGACTTGCATTCAGCTAGAGTTCGAACTTACATTCAAGTCAGTCTTTGAACTCACACTCAACCAACCTTCAGGCTCACACTCAAGTTAGCCTTTGGACTTATACTCAGTCACCTTTCAGGCTTGCATCCAAACTAACCTTCAGGTTTGCACTTAAGCGAGCCTTTGGGCTGCTACCTCCAAGCCAACTTTTGAGCTTGTGAATCAAGCCAATCCTTAGGCTCTTTCATCTAACCGGCCTCAGGCTCGCTCATCTACACCAACTCACAAGCCCGTCTAAAGTTATCATGACAAGCCTAAAGGCTTTTGAATCAAATTAATTAACATGAAGTGACTCAATTATATTAGTCTTATCTATAACAAATGAGCAACACCCAATTGACTCAGATGGACCACCAAATTGATCTAAAATTAATCAAATTGAATTAGACTCAAAATCCAAATTGAGTTAATCCAAACCAAGTCAACTCAGACCCAACCCTAATTGCATTCAAAGCAAGTTAATTCAAAATCAAGTCAAGTCCAAATCAAATTCTATTTGGGTCAAACTAAGCTTGAATCAAGTCCTAATTAGGTTAAATTAAGTTCAAACTGAAAGCTAATCGAGTTAAATCAAAACCAAAGTCAAGCTAAAACCAAGTTAAGCCTAAAGTGAAATTAAACCAAAATCTATTAAGATGCAAACCCGAATCCAATAAGGGTCCAACATTATTTGAACCCAAGTCTATCAATGGTTTGAGACAGGATTCAATAAAAACTCATCAAGGGTTAGATCTAACATCCATTGAGAATCCAACAAAAACCCATTCAAGGTTCGATCCACGATCCGTTAAAGATCTAATAAGAACTGGCCAAAAGCTTGGACCCAAGATTCATTAAGGATCCATTAATAAATCAATAAGGTCCAACATAAGGTAAATTTCAATTAGAATAAATAAAACTAAACTCAAGTTTTGAATATTAAACTAAATCAAATCAAACTCAAATTAAAGTCAGTATTGCTCCAACCAGAGCTAATAATCAATATTTAATAAATATTTTTTTTGAAAATCAATGCCAAGCTTGGTGAATTGAATTTGTTACTGTAAGTTAAATATTCACCATCAATACCAATAATGATTTTGGAAATTGATGTTTCACATGATTTCTATGGTTACTCTAATGGCCCTCCATGGTTGTAATAGTCGGTTCATGACATTGGCCTTTGATTTCATGCTATAAAGCAATAGTACAAATCCAATCATCAAAAGTTCTGAGAAGTGCAAATTGAAATATATTATCATCTTCTGGGAAGGAGTTAGCAAATCACAATTCAATTAAGTTTTCAATATAAAATTAATTTAAATCAAACTCAAATTAAAATCAAGTTTTGAATACTAAACCTAAATCAAACCTAACCCACTTTAGATTGGATGGAACTAGACAAGGTCAAACAGACTCCCACTAAGTGTGCTAAACCATCGGCAACACTCCAAGACCATGAACAATGGGTGATATTACCATCTTGACCTGTATCAGAGCTAGCTCAAAAAGAACTAAATCGGATCAAACTGAGTCCTGCTGGGTATGCTACAACAGCCCTTGATAGCACTCCAATGCTATATCCAACTCCATAAGTAATGGGTTATGCTAGTTTTAAATTTATAAAGTTATCACTTATATCTCATTGACCATAAAAATATTTCAAATTCATAAAGTTATCACTTATGTCTCATTGACTATAAAAATACTTTAAACTAATAAAATTATTACCTATGTCTCATTGGTCATGAAAACACTTTAAATTTATTGCTTATACTTCATTAGTTATTGAAACACTTTAAATTCATGCAATTATTGCCTATGCCCATTGGTCATGTAAACATTTCAAATTGATAAAGTTATCGCTTATGCCTTATTGGATAAAGAAACACATCAAATAGACGATATTATCGTTTATGTCTCATTGGGTATGAAAATACTTTAAATTTATGAGGTTATCACCTATGCCTCATTGGCTATAGAAATCCTTCAAATTCATGAAGCTATTGCCTATGTCTCATTGGCCATAGAAATACTTCAAATTTATAAAATTATCACTTAAACCTTATTGGCTATAGAAACACTTCAAATCAATAAAGTTATTATATATATCTTATTAGGCATGGAAACATTTCAAATTTATGAAGTTATCACTTATGTCTCATTGGCTATAGAAATACTTCAAACTTATGTAGTTATCGCCTAAGTCTCATTGGCCATAAAAATACTTCATATTTATGAAGTCATCACTTATGCCTCATTGGTTATAGAAATACCTCAGATCATATAAAGTTATCATCAATATCTCATTGGCTAATGAAAATACTTTAAATCAAATAAAATTATCACTAATATCTTCTCGACTAATGGAAATACTTCAAACCAAGATGTTATCACTAATGCTTTATTGGCTAATGAAAATACTTCAAATCAAATAAAGTCATCACGAATGACTTATTGACTAATGGAAATACTTCAACATAGATGAAGTTATTATCAATGCCTCATTGGCTAATGGAAGCACTTTAAACTCATAAAATTATCACTTATACCTCATTGACTAATGGAAACACTTTGAACTTCTCTCATCTCCTTTCATATCCCACCCAACTACGCCATTAACATCTACCGAAGTCCAAGTCAGGATCCATTCGAGTCAAATGTCATGTGGTCTAGCACAAGAGAGCGAGTTAGTAATATACATAAGAGCTTCTTCTCCACTCTTTCTTTTATTTATTTCTTTCACATTTTCTATAATTCTATATTAAAATTTATTGTAAAGTGAGTGTATACCCTTACTTAAGCTATATACTATTTCTTAAAATTAATTGAATGATTTCTTTTTCTTTTTGTGTGCGTCTCTATTTGATTAGTTAGGTTTCTTGTTTTAGAAGATTCTTGATAATCATTGGGGTAATTAACAATAAGAGCTTGTTGGAAGTCAATATTTCTATAATACTTGATAACACACTTTAAATTAAATACACTTCGATTTGTGTATTAAGATCTCTCTCCGGGGTCTCTGCCACCCCCGGGTTATCGAAATTGATCCCACAATCACTTCATGCAATATGGGTAGCTACAATGCTAACACACTCATATCAAATAGAAGAAAGAAAATGGATAGCTGATTGTACCTTTGGTGAGATATAACAAAACTAAAGATCTTATTTTTCATCTTGATAATATAGTATCAAATGGCAAGCTATCAGGTTTTCTATTATAGATTGCAATTCTAGGATTCTATTGTTGGAAGATGGTGGGCACTCATGCAATACTCAAACAAGGAATAAGTTGGAGGGGAACTAGAAAAATACTTCACATATAATTTGAATATAGAACTCTCAAGTTTTTATTTTGGTCATAGTTATAAAATGCCTAGATGCAACAACTATTTATACTACTTCAAGTCTAGATGGATACATGCACCTTCAATCAAAATTTAAAACATATAATGAACAAGTATCCCCCTTTTTGAATTCTAAAATAACTTGGCACTATTTCATTCAACTGATAATAACTTGTCTGAAAAAGCTCTAATTCATGCATCATTTATTTTTGTAGAAACTAGACTCTTCAAGCTTTTCAATGAGCTATTACACTTTTTGATTCACTAAAAAAATGAATGAGTTATGCTTTTCTAAATTTATCCCTTTTGTATTAAACCAAAAAGTTAAGTTTATATTCCAACATTCTTCCATAAACTTGACTTTGCTGTCATGCCAAACTACATTCTCATCTTCATAAAAACATCATGCTTAAGTGGCTTTGTGAAGATATCTACCACTTAATCAAGTGACTCCACATATCTCAACTCAATGTACTTCTTTTCAATGCATTCACGAAGGAAATGAAACCTTGTATCGATATGCTTACTCTGATAATGGAAAACTAGATTTCTTGTAAGAGCTTGAGCTGCCTTGTTATTAACCATGATCTTCGTAGGTTCCTCTTGTGTCAAGTGAAGTTCATTCAATAATTTCTTCAACCAAATTGCATGGCATTCACCTAATGTTGCAACAATATACTCCAACTCACATGTAGAGAGTGTCACTATAGGTTGCTTCTTGGAACACCAAGAAATTGGGTGATCTCCAAAGAAGAAAATAAAACCAATAGTACTCTTTGTATCATCAACATCTCTAGCAAAACCACTATCACAATATCCTTTAAGCTTAAAATCCTTTGAGAAGGAATAAAACAACTCATAATCTAGAATACCTTTATGATTCTCAAGATCCTCTTAGCTTGATGGAAGTGAGGATGTGAAGGACTTTCCATAAATTGTCTTACAATTCCAATGGCAAAGAGAATGCCCGACTTAGTGCAAGTCAAGTACCTTAGACTTCCCTTTAGACTCTTGAACAAAGTTGGATTCAGCTTCCTCATAGGTAAATCTTTCTTTGAAAGTTTTATACCATATTCCATAGTACTTACTGGATTACAATTCATTATATTAAACTTCTCTAACACCATCCTCGTGTTGCTTTCTTGAGAGATAAAAATTCTATCTTCCATTTGCTTGACTTTTATGACCAAATAATAGGATATTGTTTGAGTCAATTTTGAAAATTTTTTTTATCAAAATTTAGTCAAAATATAGAGTTGAATGCCAATTATGATCCAAATGTGGTCTCAATTATACCTAAATCATGATCAAGTTTAGCCAAAAATTAAGTACAATTTGGACTTAAATCATTAAGAAATTTGGGCTCAAGCTAAAGAGAGTTGAGTGGGCCAAATATTTAGATGAAAATCAGGCCCAAAAATTCTTCAAATATTTGGACCAAAATAAAAATATAAAATCTTTGCAGATAGATCCCTGGACCAAATAAATTTTACAAATAAGTCCCCAAAATGGAAATAAAAAACTCTTTAAAAGTTTTCAAATTTTAGATCAACCCCTGAAAGGCCTAGGGTTTGTGAATAAACCCCTCAAAACTTTATCTTTGCAAATAAACTCTTGAAATTTCTAATTTTCCCAAATAGACCTAAAAATTTTCATTTACAAACTAATCCAAATTTTATTTAAAAAAAGACCCTGAAAGCTTCAGCATTTTATAAATATATTATTTGTATATAAAGGCCCCTAGAGTTTATAAAATTATATTTTGGTCCAAAATTTTCAAAAAATTTGTAAATAACCCCCTCAAAATTCAATATTAGAAATGGTATAAGATTTAAATTTATTCATTAGGAAAATAAATCCTAATCAATCAATTGCATGACCATCACAAGATTTTAAAAATATAATCCAATACAATCCCATTATAAAGTGGGATCCAACAACAATCCAAACTAGGCTAATGAGAGATTTGATTTCGATTCTCTTCAAGTCCTATAAAAAGAAACCAACAAAGCATAATAGAGATAGAGAGAACAAGGGAAAAGATCAGAAAGCTATCATGAAGAGGAGGAGATATTAGAAGAAATCATCGAGAAGATACGAAGAAGAAAAGATGACTTTCCCTTTCGTTCCTATCTTTTCTCTTTAACTTTCTTCTCACTCCTCTTTATCCTTTGAAGTAGTCCCACCTTTGTGTCCTCATCCACCCCTATCGCAATCCCCACACATCTAAGGTACCATCCACCTAGCTCTACCCTATGCTCTGTGATGAGCTGTTGTTGCCGTAGCCCCACGCACCCAAGCTATCACCCTCTTAGCTCCACCCTATGCTTTACGACGAGCCACTATCGCCTCAGCCTTGCATGCACCAAAGGCTGCCCCAACAAGCTCCACTCTATGCTCCGTAGGTGAGCCATTGCCGTCTTAGCCTCCATACACACCCGAGGTCGCCCCACCTAGTTTCGCCAAAGAGCTGTTGCCTTCACTGAACACATGCCCAAGGCTGCTGCTCTACCCTCGAGCTCCACCATCCTCCACCTAAAGTGTTGCCAACCTTCATTGCTAGCCAGCAGAGGAAGGGACGGCTAGACCCAACCATACCTAATTGGACCTAACTGGGAAACAAAGAGGATAGGGGCCTAAGACCTATCCTTGCTATGTACCATCGGAGCAAAGCTAGATCTAGCCGAAAATAGCCAGATTCAACTAGGAAGAAGGACAGGCCACCATGGCCTAGGAGAGTTTGGGTGAAAATAAGGGTTAGGGCATGGAAGAAAAGAAGAAGACGGGGTGACAAAAAGAAAAAAAATATATAAAAAAGGATTCTTGGCTAGTAAAAACCAAAAGTCTTGTCGCGATTTCAGCATTATCACTGCAACGGTCACCTATGGCCTTTGGCACTTTAATGAACTATTATCAACACTGTTGCCATTTGTTATCTTTTGCATGTCAATGAAACTGCATCAACACCATGACCACTCGTAGTTCTTTGCATAATAGCAAATCTCCATCACTATCGTGGCCACCCATGACTCTGCACATTGACAAACCTTGATTACTGACCTAGGACCAGCCTGTAGCCTCACTTGAAAGTTAACTTCGGTCTAGAGCCAGCCTGCAACCTTACTCAAAACTAATTTATGACTAAGACTAGCTTGTGAGCTAGCCGAATATCGATTCAGATTAATGCCAACTTGCAAGCTCGCCGAATGTCTATTAGAACTAAGACCAGCTATGAGCTCACTAAATGTCTATTCAAATTAAGGCCAACTTGTAAGTTCACTGAAAGTCTATCTAGACTATAACCAAGTTATGAGTTCGCTGAACATCTATCCAAACTAAGACCAGTTTACAAACTTACCAAATGTTTATTCAAACTAAGGCTAGCTTGCGAGCTCACCAAATGTTTATTCAAACAAAGGCCAACTTGTAGACCCACCGATTGTCTATTCAAACTAAGACCAACCTACAAGCTTGTCCAAAGTTATCATGACAGCTCATGGGCTCTCAAAGCAAATCGATTAATACAAATCAATTAAAATTCAAGTAACTCAATCACATCAAACTTAGCTAGAGCAAATAAATAGAACTAAATTATCTCAAATAGACCACCAAATGGACCTAAATTGATCATATAAATGGACTAAATCTCAAATTGAAATTAGATCCAAAATCTGATTGACTTAATCTAGATGAAATCAATTCAGATCCATCCCTAATCAGGTTCAAGTTGGGTTAATTCAAAACCAAGTCAAGTTCAAATCAAATCCAATTTCGATCAAACTAAGCTTGAATAAAATCCTAATTAGGTTAAATCAAGTTCAAACTAAAAGGTTGAACTCAAAGTCAAACTAGAACTAGGCCAATCCTAAAGTAAAACTAAGTTGAACTAAATTGACTTGAACTCAAACCAAAGTCCATCAATATACAAACCCGAACCCAATAAAGGCCTGAGACAAGGTCAAACTCGACCTGAATCAAATAAAACAAGACTCAAATCAAAATTGAGTCCTGAATATTAAACTAAGTCAAGTTAGATACAAATTGAAATCAATACTACTCCAACTAGAGTCAATGATCAGTATTTGAAAAATATTCTTTTGAAAACAATGTCAAGCTTGGTGAATTGAATTCATTATTGCAAACTAAACATTCACTATTAATACCAATAGTGATTTTGGGAATGGATGTTTCACATGAATCCCCTTGTTATGCTATAAAGCATCAATGTAAACATAATCACCAAAGGCATTGGAAAGAGAAAATCAGAACATATCACTATCTTTTAAGAAGGAGTCAGTGAATCACAATTTAATCAAGTCTTAAATATCAAGTTGAATCAATTCGGACTCGAATTGAAGTTGGGTGTTGAACATTGAACTAATTCCAAACTGAACTTGAACCTGAATGATACTAGTCTTAATGGAACTAAATAGGGTTAAATTGAGTCCCATTGGGTATCCTAAAGCTTCAGCAATACTTCAATGCTATGAACAATGAGTGATATTACTATCTTGACCTGAACTAGAACTAGTTTGAGTAGAACTAAACTAGGTCAAATTAAGTTCCCCCAAGTATGCTAGAAAAATCTTTAATAGCACTCCAAGGCTATGCCTAGCTCCACATGTAGTGGGTAATGCCACTTCAAAATTCATGAAATTTTCGCTTACGCCCCATGGGCTATAAAAATATTTCAAAATCAAAAAAATTATTATTTATGTCTCATTGGATATACAAATACTTCAAAATAAATAAAGTTATCACGTGTGCCTTATTGACTATGAAAATATTTTAAACTCATGAGGTTATCACTTACGTCTCATTGGCCATAGAAATACTTCAAATTAATGAAGTTATCATTTATGCATCATTGTCTATGAAGATACTGCAAAACTAATGAAGTTATTGTCTATGCCTCATTGGCCATCGAAATATTTTAAATTAATAAAGTTATTATTTATACCTCATTGGCTATAGAAATGCTTCAAAATTAATGAAGTTATTACTTATGTCTCATTGGTTATAGAAATACTTTGAAATTAAATTTCTTATAACTCATTGGCTATAGAGATACTTCAAAATCAATAAAATTATTGCCTACACCTTATTGGTTATAGAATAAACTTTAAAATTAATGAAGTTATTGCTTATACCTCATTGGCTATAGAAATACTTCAAGATAAATGAAGTTATTGCTTACACCTTATTGGCTATAGAAATACTTTGAAACCAAATCAAGTTATTGCTTATGGTTTATTGATTATAAAAATACTTCAAAATTAATGAAGTTGTTACTTACGCCTTATTGACTATAGAAACACTTCAAAATCAATGAAATTATTGCTTACCCTTCATTGGCTATAGAAACACTTTGAAATTAATGAAGTTATTGCTTATACCTCATCAGTTATTTCAAAATCAAATAAAGTTATTTACTTACACTTCATTGTCTATGAAAATATTTCAAAACCAAATAAAGATATTGCCCATGCCTCATCAGTTGTAAAAATACTTCAAAATCAAACGAAGTTATCATCTATGTCTCATCAGCTATGGAAACACTTCAAAATCAAATAAAGTTATCACCTACACCTTATTGATAAACAAAAATACTGCAAAATAAATGAACTTATTACCAATGCCTTATTGGCTAATGGAACACTTCAAGCCAACAGAAGTTATCACCAATACTAAAGTTATTGAAAATACTTCACCCCTCATTCTCTTTCCATGTTTCACCGGATAATGCCACCAAACTAAATCATCAACATTTGCTGAAGATCAGGTCAAGACTCATCCGAGTTAGACATGACATGGTCCAGTGTATAGGAGCAGAGCAACAACACATACCAAAGCTCCTTCTTTCTCTTTTCCTTTTCTCATTACTTTTATGTTTTCTATGATTCCATGTTGGAATTCATTGTAAAGTAGGAATATATCCTTACTTAAGCCATGTATTATTTCTTAAAAATAATTGCATGCCTTTTTTTTCTTTTTTTTGCTTCTTTATTTTTGTTAGCTAGGTTTTCTTACTTTAGAAGGCTCCTAATAATTATTAGGGTAATTAATAATAGTGACTTATGCCTATTGAAAGTTAATATTTTCATAATATCTAATAGTGCACTAAAATTAAAACAAGCTTTAATCTGTGTGTCGAGATCACTCCCAGGGTCTCTGCTACTCTGGGCCATTGAAATCGATCTCTCAAATTCTAACACATCCGGTAGGACTTGACCTCTCTTCCAAGTATAGAAACCTAGCTAATATTATAGAGACACTAACAAGATAGAATTATGATTAATGACTGATCAATTGTGTTCTCTTTTGTAGAAAAAATAATCAAATCACATCAACAAAGAATATCTCCATCCCAAGGTACACCATCATTTTGGGGGCAGGATCATCTATGTGTTTACCTCAGTCAATGGTCGCCATAGAAGTAGCTGAAGTTCAGATCAAGTTCGGGACCATCTCTAAGGTTATTCAATTCAAGAAGGCACCTATTACTACACCGACTAAAGTTGTTATTATACAAAACTAGCTTGTTTCTTGCCTTCCATCAAGGGGAAGGAGGCCCATTATCATCATTCCTAATGAGAAGGGCTATTTGGATGAAGAGCTAGAAGTTATATCTCAACTAACAAAGATATCAGTCTTCGAGAGACTAGGACTGAAATAAAACTCGGTCTTTAGTCGCCCTCACCCAACTCCTCACAAGGGGCAATCAAAAGCAAATATGAACATAGGCATCAATAAAGAAAAGTTTATCTTGACTATCACAAGTAAAAAAAAACTGTTGGAATTTTCAGCCGACTTGGGAAACCTATTCTTCGAATAAAGTTGGTTATCGTGCCATAGGTAGACTCTTGAATGAGGTAATTTGATTGATGGGAGAAGTTAGCCTCAATGCAAAGCCCAAACCTGATTCTCAAGACATAGACTATCATGTTCTGACAGAAGCCTTGGTCATAGTTGAAAGCTCCAATCAAGAAGTGACCACAAAAGTATTGCAAGAATAGCTGAGATAGTAAGGCAAAGAGAAAGATGAAACTCAAAAAAAAAGTCATGGAGTTGATGGAAATAATGTTATAGATAAGTCAAAAGCTTTATAAGTTGGAATGATTTCAATAACCATCTCAAGTAGCAAAGGTGGCGGAAGGCACGTCTCTTATAGATGAGAACTATGAAAATATAGGCCCATCACAAACACCTCCTTCAATAAGAGATACTCAATCTTCGATTTTAGGGATCTCTAATAACATAAAACTCCTAACATACATACAATAGTAGGTCCAATGAATAGTGGCTACATAGTTGAGACAAGAAAGTGAGATGGGTAAGATAAATAATGCTGATAAACTATATCCTAGCCATCATGACTGAGTGTTATATCCCAGAGGCTATATAGTGGCTAGCTTCAAATAGTTTAATGGCATGAGTAATCCTGAACAACACATAGCTTACTTTGTGACTCCGTGTGAGGATTCAAGTAATAGTCCTTCATATTACTCCGATAATTTTCAACAAGTTTGATAAGGGCAACATTCGAATGGTATGCCAATTTGCAACTGAAGTCCATTCAAACTTAGGCACAAATAAAAGTAGCTTTTCAAATTAGGTTTCGAGGAGTCAATGATAAAGTGACCATCACAGGTCTTGTCTCAACATTGAAACATGATAATAAGTCGATTCTGGATTATATCACATGGTGGAGAAATCTCAACATTAAGTATGAACAACCCATAAGTCAATTTGAAACAGTGAACCTAGTCCTCGATAACATAAGAGGAGAGTGGATGGTACCTTATTTGGGTGTCTCTTCTATCCACACCTTCCAAGCCTCATTATGAAAGTCAAGAAGCTAGAAAAGATTAGCCCAACAACCTTATCCATTTTACAAAATTTCAAAGTAGAAAAAGACAAGGCCAGGCATGGAGAGCCTTCCAAGAATGTGAGGACTGCATTCACATTAACTAAGTAAAATAAACCTCCAAACTCTACCATGAACAAGGGTAATCATCAAAAACCACTCTTAGAGGAGATAGAGAAGTAAAATGATCTAATGATCTCCAACAAAGGCTCAAAAAGAAATATTCTTTCAAAAGAGAAAGAGTGGATAGAATCTTCTAAGATGTCCTAAAATTAGGCCTTCAAATTTTGGAATATAAAAGGCCGAATGAGGCTAACAAAAAGGATCACCTGAACTACTACATTACCACAAAATGTTGGATCATACTACTAAAGACTACTTTATGTTTAAAGATTGGGTTGAAAAGTACAAGGAGAGCAAGTTAACTCTCTCGAAGGCAATCATATTTGAAATGCCCATTGAACACATTAATCATATTACCATGTTTGAGGACTACGAACCACTTGCTGAGTTCTTCTTTGGGGAAGAAGCACAATGTACTCCCAAACAAGGGCACTTATGAAATATCTATATTTCAAAAAGGCTGAAGAAGCTGATAAAGAAGATGACTAGAAAACCTGAAGAGCCTAGGATGGTGATGAAAAAAGCCTCATCATAGCAAACTACCTCACCTACTCAAAGCATCAAAAAGAAAAAGGATAGAAGTAAAAAAAGAAGAAGCTGGTTTAGCCAGATGAATACGATGTTAGGAAATAAGCCATCCAAGAATACATTGATGCTCTAGAAGAGTATGTCCAAGGAGAAAGGAGACAAGTAACTCTCAAAGAGTTCTTTCTTGACAGACTCAAAGCATTGCTAGAATACCGTGATGTAGGAGATGGAGAAAGTGAACTTTTAGTAGCAATATGCTCCATCGTATTTACTGTCGGAGGTTTACAACTAAGTTGATCCCCACCTCATCATTTTAATAATGACAAAATTTAGGGCACAAGATGAGAAGCAAAGAGATTGATTAGAGATGTTACCAATGAAATGAGAGATCCCATGAGTCTCCCTGAGAGCTGCTCTCGAGATTACTATCTTAGAGAGTGGTTCGCCCATGAATACAATCATGGCATGCTCAAACTATAGGTAGATAATATGAAAAAACTAGCTACAAATAACATGAAGTTTGTCAAGAGGAAAATACAAATGCTGAACAAACATATGTAGGCTATGGATTCCTACATAGAAAGCATGTCAAATATAACTACCATGCTTTGTAAGGAAGTTGATAAGATGGAGAGGGTGTTAGAATAAAAGGCAAAGCTGCACAAAAGACCCTATAGGGGTGGTAAGGAATCACTTTTTAACCCTCCTTGGGATGAAAATAATTACTCGTGCCACCTACTCCAGAGATGGGTCAAGAAAGCTAGGTGCTTTCAAAGAGAATTATCTGAGCATATGACCTCCTATTGCATGGTGACTCATACATCTGAGCTAAACACTGATGAGAAGCTATCTTAGCCTCCATCAGGCAATACAACAATAAATGCTCAACCCGCTAGGTTTGATGAGGTCCCAATTCTAGAACCTATGGAAGGACGCACTTTACCAACTTTAGAGAAATTATGCATACAACGTACGAACAATGAATATGACTCCATGTCTAAGTCAGAATAACTTTATGATATCTTCGAAAGGCCCTACACTAGCAAGTGCCAAAGGGAGAAGCAAGCGTTCCAAGAGAGGATCAAATGAGCTAATGCTAAGGCTCATTCTTCCCCCACGTGAAGCAAATCTAGATATCCATAGAAAAAGCATATTAAATACAAAGTCCTGAAGAAGATTATGCTAGTGGATAAAGTAGAAGGGTTAATTCAAAGAGTCTTTGAAGACCCCTCTACGAGGAAGCCCCATGTGTCTAATTTTGATATTAAATAGGATAATTATCAGCCAGTCACATCCTCTAAGGACATTCAATGAACTACTAACTGGGGGTAAGAGTTCACTACCTCTTATCACATAGTTATCAATTGGTAGTGATTTTGAAGATGACCCTTATTGGTCATATGATACCATATTTCAACTAAGGAGGACAAACTAATACAACTCTACAATGGAAGAGTGTTACCTCTGAGACAAGCTCTAATGTCTAGGGTTAAGAACATCCCCAAGGACAAGAATAAGAAAATTCTAATAAATGAGATCATCAAGCCTTCACAAGTTGAATCTGCACTCAAAAAGGTGGAATACAACATAGCAGCCTACCTCAAGAAGATTCCTACAATGTTGAGTATGTTTGATGTCTTAATGATGTTATAAGAACTTAGAAATATACTATTGCAGATCTTGCAGAATCTAGCCAACTACCAAGTATACTTGTTGAAGAGAAGATGAAGGAATCTTTGTATGTATGTCAAAATTCTACCATCACTTTCACAAATGATGACTTACTACATGGAACAACAAACCATAACAAATAATTATATGTCATAGGGAACAATGATGGGATTATAATCAATTGCATCCTAATTAACCAAGATTTCTTAGTTAATTTAATGACTCTCTGAACTTAAAGAACTCTAACTTTGAATGTATATCACCTATTGTCTGAGATTATAACAATCTAAAGGTTTAATCAAAATAGCTAAAGAGCTTTGAGAGCTATAACTATCCCTCTAAAAGTAGGCAAGTTGATGACAAATGCCAAATTTTGTGCAATCAATATTGAAGTATTATACAAAGCACTACTAGGGAGGTCGTGGCTACATAAAAATAAAATTGCATCATCAACCCTACATCAATATCTCAAATACTTTGAGGATGATAAAAAATACTGAATTGATGGAGATATACATCTTTTTGATGTTCACGAGGTATGTTATGATAACTGATCCCATGCTGATAGAGCATATGCTTCTATTAGTCAAGTCAACAAAAGATCGCTAGCATGAGCTTCTCTCCTCCTCACCTAGGAAGTGACTCTGACCCAAACTCTTAAAATGAAGAAGCCCTGCAAGTTTACCTGAGTGGTTACACTTTTGATGCAAATGAAGATAGAGGTCAAATAGAAAATACTCTCCTTATTACTGAAGTTCTAGAGGGCTTATATAAGCCATTAGATAAGCTGAGTATCAATGTCGTACAATAATTAATAACCTTCTATATTCTGCCATGGCATAAAGGAGAAAAGAAAATATTATTTCACAAGGTAATTCCTTGTCCCCAAGCATACATGAAATCCTAGGAACTAAAAATCTAACAGATGATGGTGACCATCAATTAGTAGTCATGTCAAAGAATTTCTCGGACTAATTTCATCAGATAATCAACAAATCTAGCTATGGAGGTTTACAAACAAAGAGAGAGAGAGTCATTTCTTCATGAATCTATGGGATCCACCCCAAGATCATGCTTACAATCTTGGAAGAGGAAATAAGAACTCCAAAGAATTGGGCTATATTACTCCAAATGCCCACATATGAGTCATGGTCACCATTGGACCTCTCTCTGATATTTAGGATAACTAAATGACATCAATATCCCCTGATGCATGCACTAAGGTAGCCATGACTCTCCAAACATCAAAAGAAGGTAATATCCTCGATGGAATTTCATCAGGACAAGAAGAAATTGGCATGAAGCAATTAAAATGTCCTCAAATGAACCTTCGCCAAATCTCACTTAGTATGATGAACCACTTGGTGAAAAAATAATCCTTAAACCAAAAGAAGCTCCACCAGAACTTGAGGATGGGGTCAAGATAGAGTCAATGAACTAATAGAGATCAACCTAGGCTCAAAGGAGGACCCCAAGCTGACTTTCATTAGCATTCAACTCTCAGAGGAAAGCGAAAATTGTCTCAAAGCAGTGCTCCATGAGTACATTGACAACTTCACATGGAGCTATAAGAAGATGCCTAGACTAGATTCTAAAGTTGCATTCCACAAGTTAGCCATCAATCCTAAGCTTTCACATGTCAAACAAGCACCTAGAAAGATGCAACTCAACCTAGAATAGAAGGTCATAGAAGAAACAAAAAAACTAATTGAAGAAGGCTTTATTGGAGAGGAATAATCTCCAGATTAGGCGACAAGCATCATGTCAATCAAGAAGAAGAATTGTCAAATCCACATTTGTGTCAACTACAGAAACTTGAATAAAGCATATTCAGAAGATGATTTTCTATTGTTAATAATAGAAATCATGATCAACAACATGACCAACTTTGAAATAATCTCCTTCATGGATGGTTTTTCAGGGTATAACCAAATCATGATGCATCCTAATGATAAGAAACATATAGCCTTCCAAACTCCAATTGGCATCTATTGCTACAAAATGATGCCCTTCAGACTCAAGCATACGGATGTCACTTATTAAAGGGTAATGACACAAACCTTTGATGACCTCATACACTAGTTGGTTGAATGTTATGTGGATGACTTGGTGGTCAAGACCAAGTCTAAAGATAGGCACATCCAAGACCTAAGAGTGGTATTTGATCTTCTTAGGAAATATAACTTAAAGATGAATCCTACGAAATATGACTTTAGGGTATCATCGGAGAAATTCTTTGGGTTTGTTATCAAACATCGAGGGATTGAAATTGATCCATCTAATATTAAATTTATCTTGGATATACCACCATTTAATAACTTAAAATAATTGAGGTTATTCCAAAGTCGACTACATACATAAGTAGATTTATTTTAAACCTCTCAGGAAAATGCAAGACTTTTTTCCAATTTGATGGAAAAGGACACTTCATTTATTTGAAATTAAGACTACTAATGAGCCTTTGAAGAAATCAAGTAATAACTCTTAAAGCCACTAATTCTGGCAGCACCTCTACCTAATAAATCCCTTATTCTTTACATGGTTGCAATGGAAGAGATGCCTAGGGACACTTCTTGCCCAGGATAATAGATAGGGCAAAGAAAATGTACTCTACTATCTAAGTAGAATGCTAGTGGGGGCAGAAAGTAACTACTCTCCCATTGAAAATTATTGTCTAGTGCTTATTTTTGTGATCAAGAAGCTGAGGCATTATTTGATTTCTCATTAAGTCTTCTTAATACCAAAGATTGATCCTATAAAGTACTTGATGACTAGGTCTATACTTACTGGAAGGCTAGCAAAGGAAGTTTTAATTCTCATGAAATACAATATCAAGTTCACTCCCCAAAACGCAATGAAAGGGCAAGCCCTTATCAATTTTCTCACAACTCATCCAATACCAAACAATTCTCTACTGAGTTACGAGCACCTTGACAAAGAGATTTTTTTTGGTCAAAGAAGGAAATCCTACTAGAAACTATACCTTGATGGAGCATCATCCATCAGACCAAAGCTATCACAAATTAAAGTAGACATTGAACTCATTTATGTCACTTGAAATAGGGGCATTTTACGATGTTTCTATTCCCTCTCAAAATCATGCACAAATAATGAAGTTAAACACGAGACCCTAATTGTAGCTTTGGAAATGACTCTCAATATGAAAATACCATAGCTGCATATTTTCAGTGACTCATAACTGGTCATCAGTCAAGTTTAAGGCAAATATAAGATCCAACAATTTAAGCTCCTAAAATACCATGAAAAGGCTCAAGAACTCATGAGACAAATCCCACATGTTCATCCACTAATGCAGAAGTTGATTCTTTAACTAAATTAGCCAATACATTGACTGATCTTGATCAAGAAAATTTCTAATCACAGTCTATAGAAAACAAGTGATATGCTTAATCTTCAATATCAAATAGAGAACACCGAACCTAAACTAATAGAAGAGATCACATATTGGAGAATACCATTCATAAACTATCTCAAAAGTGGAGAACCCCTAAAAAATAAATCTGCATAGACACAACACAAAAAGAGAGTCACGTATTTTCTACTTATCAATGATACTCTTTATAGGTCCTTTGACTAACTACTTCTACACTGTCTCTCAGACAAAGAAGCTGAAGAAGTTACGTATGATGTGCATTTTGGGGTTTGTTGGTCCTATCAATGGAGCCCAAAAATAATGGTGAAAATTAAGCGTATGGGCTACTTCTAGTTCACAATGGTGGGAGATTATATCGAATATGCGAGAAATAATTATTTGTGTCAAATTCATGGGGACTTCATTCATCAATATTCAAATTCTCTACATCCTATAGTGTCCTCATGGCCATTCAAGATTTGAGATACAAATATCATCGGCTCAATTGAACTATCTTCTTCTAGAGGTCATCGCTTTATATTAGCAATAATTGACTATTTCTCTCCGTGGACTAAAGCGATTTTGTTGAAAGACATAATAGTGCATACTGTTATTTTCTTCTTTCAAGAAAATATCCTCTATGGATTTAGTGTCCCTCAAAAGGATCATTTCTAATAATGAACTATCCTTAGAAACTTTAAGATAGTACAATTCACGCATAATTATAAAATAAATTAGAGATATTTATCTATCTACAATGTGAGAGCCAACAAGCTCGATGAGCCAATAAGAGAGATTGACATCAAAAACTTCCTGAAGCACTATGGGTGTATCGCATCATGTATTGAACCCCTACCCAATCAACATCATACACATTAGTATTTGGGAGAGAAGTGGTCCTACCATTAAAGGTGCAAATTTTCTCTCTAAAGATTGCCTTGCAAGAAGAAATCAGAAGAGAAGATAATATTCATCTTTGCCTTAACTAGCTAGACTTCTTGGATAAGACAAGGCTCGTAGCCCAGCAAAACTTGGAAATATATCGAGCATAAATGTCCAAGGCCTACAACAAGATGGCCCGGTTCAGATCCTTCTAGATGGGAGAAATGGTCTTAGTTTTGAAAAGACCCATAATCTCAAACTAAAACAAGAAAGGCAAGTTTGACCGTAATTGGGAAGGTGCTTATATCATCAAAATGTTATTTGAAGAGAGATCCTACCAACTGATTAATGACAAAAGAGAAAGGCCTATACTGCCAATGAATACTTAATTCCTAAAAAGGTACTATGCCCGAGCCTCTAGGGGCAATAATAGCAACTAAAAGTGTCTATATTTTGTCTATAACAGAACGTCCGACTTCCTCAAAAAAAAAAGTCCGATCAAATATACACTCTATATTTCTTAAGGAAAAATGTGGACATAGAACCCCACCCAATTGTGAGACAGTCAGGTCCATGACTCCATGAAAGTCCATTTCTTATGGAAAATTAAGTCTACTTATTGTGGTAAATTAAGTTCACTCCTTGTAGTAAATCAAGTCCACTCATTGTGGGACCTCAAGTCCATTTCTTTTAGCAAGTCAAGTCCATTCATTGTACCGGCTCAAGTCTACTTCCATGTGGCAAAATTAAGTCTACCCTCACATGGTAAATCAAGCTCATTTTCATGTGGCAAACTAGGTCTATTTTCAGGTGGTAACCCAAAGTCCACTCGTCGTAGTAAATCAAGTCCACTTCTTGTAGCAACTTGAGTTCACTCCTTGTGGCAATTCAAAATCCATTTTTCCATGGTGATTCAAGGCTACATGGCAAATTAAGTCCATGACAAACTAAGTCTACTTTTGTGTGATAATTCAAACTCATATGATCAACTCCTGGGATGTTGATGCAAAGAGCGAGCACCTGAGAAATTTATTTGCATCCACTCCCCTTGCTAAGAAGGCTTATGAAGTTGATGCGAATGAGGCATTTATCTGAGTCAATTTGAATAAAAAGATTTAATTAAAATTTAGCCAAAATTTAGAGTTGAATGTGACTAAGTTATGATCCAAATGTGAGTCTCAATTGGACCTAAATCACAATCAAATTTGACCAAAAATTAAGTGAAATTTAGACTTGAATCATTGAGAAATTTGGGCTCAAGGTAAAGAGAGTTGAGTAGACCAGGTATTTGGAACAAAATTAGGCCCAAATTTCATCAAATATATGGACCAAAATAAATACAAAATCTTTACAAATAGGTTCCTAAATTAAATAAATTTTATAAATAAGTCACCGAAATAAAAATTTTATAAAAAAGTCCTTCAATGTTTTGAAATTTTAATTTGTGAATAAATCCCTCAAAATAGTCCTTAAAAGTTCTAAAATTTCAAATCAACCCTCACAAAACCTAGAATTTATAAATAAATCCCTCAAAATTTTATGTTCATAAATAAACCTTTGAAACTTCTAATTTTTCCAAATAGGCCCCCAAAAATTTTTATTTGCAAATAATTTCAAATTTTTTTCCAAATCTGAAAGTTTTAGAATTTTATAAATATATTATTTATATAAAAAGACACTTGGAGTTTATAAAATTATATTTTAGTCCGTATTTTCTAGAAAATTTATAAATAACTCTCCTCAAAATGTAGTATTAAGAAATGGTACAAGATCCATATTTCTTCATCAGAAAAATAAATTCTAATCAATCAATTGCATACCGATCACAAGATTTTGAAGATATAATTAAATACAATCCCTTTACAAATTAGGATCCAATAATATTCCAGCTCAAAACTCCTTTGGCATCTTCTTACTCTTCAACATGGATCTCGCTATATTTAATATGGTCCAGTTCTTTTTTTCAGCAACACCATTTTGTTGTGAGGATCTAGGAATTGCTAAGGGACATAGAATCCCATGAGCTCCATAATAAGTCTTAAATTCATTGGAGATGAACTCACCACCTCTATTTTTCCTCAAAGCTTGATTTTGTAGCCGCTTTCTTTCTCCATATGTGCTTTGAGTTTCTTGAATGATTCAAAGGCTTCAAATTTTTTTTTTAAAAAAATACGCCCATAGTTTCTTGCTATAGCCATCAATAAGTTGTAAGAAGTTTCACCATATGTAGGAGGCTTGATTGGACAACATACATCCCATGAACAAGTTGGAGTGGACGGGAGGCTCTTGAAGTAGATTGTTTAGGAAAACTTTTCCATGGATGCTTGCCAAGTAAGCATGCATCACATAATTGATTGAGATGATCAATCTTTGGTATGTCTAACACCATATTCTTTCAATGTAGCTCCTTGAGTCCTCCAAAATTCAAATGAGTAGGTCTCATATGCCACTTCCAAGTTGGATCTTCTATGCAGCTCTTCAAACACATGGCTTCCATAATTTGAAGATTTAATAAGAACATCTAATTCTTTGTCATTCCCATCTTAGTAATAAGATGATCATTCCAATCTCTCAACTATATAGTATGCCACTCCATATAGACCTTACAACCATTAGCCTCTAGAAGTTGTCCCAAACTTAAAATATTGCTCTTCAACTTTGGAATGTAATACACATCAAGAAGCATCTTATGATTCCCATTTTTCAGTTGTAATAAAATCATACCTTTGCCTTTGATTTTCATCTTAGAATTGTCATCAAATGTCATATGGCCACTAACATTGGTGTCAAGCTTCATAAACTTGCTTTGATCACAGATCATATGGTTGCTAGCACCATTATCAAGGTATGATGTGCTACTCTTCTGAGCTTTAGCACCTTCTTTATAAGCAAGTAACAATGCTTCCTCTCCTTCATTGCATTCAACAAGATTTATTTCTTCTTTTACTTTCTTGTTTTAGCACTCCCAAAAAAATTGGCCAAGTTTGCCACAAGCATAGCATTCCACATCTTGCTTGTCTTATCTTCTCTCATAATTACATCTTCCTCTTCTTCTTCCACAACCTCTTATTGATGTTTGACTTCTATTGTGATTAGGATACTGTTGCTCAACTCCCCTTCTTCTTTGACCAACATCTCTTTTTAGCCATGAGCTCTTCCATGTGTTTGATTTATTTAACCTCTAACATCTCCCTTATTCTTAAAGGAAAACTTTGCTTGCAAGACTTGCTCCACATCTTCTTGTTTACCTCTATCCAACCTTCCTTTATGTGCATGTCGAGAACCATTCAACTAACTAATGGTCATGGTCTCTAAGTTATTAGACTCCTCAATAGCCACCACTGCATGCTCAAATTTAGAATTGAGTGATCATAAAATTTTTTTCATAGGTGAAGATCTTCAAGATGTTTGTATGGTAGAGAAAATATTATGATCGCTCAAATTTAAAATTGAGCGATTGTAATATTTTCTCTACCATACAAACATCTTGAAGATCTTCACCTATTAGGACTCGCAACAGAAGGTTCATGAATCACCTTGTTCTCAAACAACATAAGAAACAAAAACTAATGCATAATAAAAAAAATAATAAGAAAAAATATAATAATATACATAGTTCACCCAAAATCGGATTACATCCACAGGAGGAGTGAGAGATCCACTATCAAAAGACTTTACAAGAGTTTATAAAAAAGACTATACTCTTTCTTACTCAACTAAACTCTTTCACCAAGTCTCAGTGATGCCCCCACCTTCAAAGAGAATCTCCAAGAGAATATCATGAGGAACCATCACAAGAGACAACCGAGAAGCATTAGAAAGACCCACACATGAGAGCTAACACACTCTCTCTTTTTCTTCTCTCTATTCTCTCTATTCCTCTCTCTCTATTTCTCTCTAGTTCAACCTCAACACTATACCACACCTAAACCTTATGTATTACTAGAATATTTATAGGTCCTTATTGAATCTAAGTTTTACTATAATTATAACTCATAATATTACATAATAAGTATTCAAAATTAATCATAAGTTTGAATCCAACTTTGGATTCCTACTTTAACTCTAATCCAAATTCAAGACACTCAAAACTCAACAATCTCCACCTTGGCTTAAATTCGGGCGTGCCACCATCATGAAGCTTTAGTCATCATCTCTCATTCAGCCCCTCCCCCTAAGCTACTAGCTTATTCAACTAATCTCAAGATGCGAGCTCAAGCCAACCTCAAATTTGCTCTTTATGCCTATAGTCTTGTATTTTTGGAAGCCTTTTGGATGACTTGTGTTTGTTGCTATAGTAAAAGTAACTCAAGAAGAATGTCTATCTCCCGTCAAATCACTCCGAGTATCATGCTTTCTCTTCACCACTGTAGCAATCAACACTCGACCTATAATGGTATTCCCTACTAATCAATAAATATTGCTACACTTCTCTCCTTTCATCATGATTCTAATACCACGTTTCACCTTTATGACTCTATCTCTCGCTGAATAATTATAGCCTTTTGAATCCAGTACATCAAGTAAAATTAGATTCTTCCGTATCTTAGGGACATGTCTCACCCTAATAAAAGTATGAATTGCTCCATTAAATATCTGAACTTAGACTTTTCCCACACCGGTGATCTCACAGGTTGAGTTATCGCCCAGCCAAACAATACCTTCATTCTTATTCTCCTCATAAGAAATAAACCAATCCTTTCTAGAGCAAATATGGTACCAGAATCTAAAATCCATTCACTAGAAGTGCCAATTTCTGTGGATACTGTAAGAACATCTCCATCCGCACTATTCTCAGAAGTATCATCCACTATTATTGTCACCATATTGGAAGAATTTATCTTCCCACATTCAGGACAATGCCACCTAATGTGGTCATACTTCTTATATGAATAATATTATACTTTTACTTTTAATTTTGATTTAGACCATTACTTACCTTTTCCATGTTCTCTTAATCTTCTTTTTTCATGAGTTATCAATCATTCATCAAACTCCATATCAATCTTAGAATTTCTCTTTTTCTTACTAGAAAGAAGACTAGCTGGCATATCTTCCATCTTGAGAGTTTTTTACCATAAAGAATTATGATCACAATATGATCGTACGAAGTAGGAAGAGATATCAAGAGAATCAGTGCCTTATTATCCTCTTCAAACTTCACATCAACTTTCAATAAATCATTGATAATCTTATTAAAGATATTTAGGTGATTAATATAATTGTACCTTCACTCATACACAGTCCATACAACTGTTATTTTAGGTAGAACTTGTTCGTGAGATTTTTTTGACATATACAACTTTTCAAGTTTTATCCAGACATCCATCATCATCTCTTCATCAATGACATTGTACAAAATCTCATCAGTCAGGCTTAGAATAATTAAATTCAATGCTTTCTGATCTATCTCCTCCCAGTCTTTATTGTTTATCTTGGCCGACCTCTTTTCTTTATCTTCTAACATCTTTTGTAGACTTTGACAAATAAGAACCGCCTTCATCTTCTACTATCTTAAGGCAAATTTTATCTTATCGTCAAACTTCTTTACCTCAAATAAGGACTTTTCCACTTTGGTTATTTTCTCATAAACTCTGATACCAATTATTTAGATTCATAATGAAAGGTTCACGAATCACGTTATTCTGAAATAAAATAAGAAACAAAAAGTAATGCAAGGTAAAAGAGAATAACAAGAAAAGACGCAGGGATATATATGATTCACCCAAAATCAGGTTACGTCCATGGAGGGAGTGAGAGATCTACTATCAAAAGATTTTACAAGAGTCTATAAGAAAGATTTTACTCTTTCTTACTCAATTAAACTCTTTCACTAAGTCTTGGCAATGCCTCCACCTTTAGAGATAATCTCTAAGAGAATACTACGAGAAACCACCATAAGAGACTACCGAGAAGTACTAAAAATATCCACACACGAGAGCCAACACTCTCTCTCTTTCTCTTCTCTCTATTCTCTCTATTCCTCTCTCTCTCTTCTTCTCTCTAGTTCAACCTCAACACTACATCACACTTAAACCTTATGTATTACTAGAATATTTGTAGGCCCCTATTGAGTCTGAGTTTTACTATAATTATAATTCCTAATATTACAGAATAAGTATTTAAAATCAATTATAAGTCTAAATATAACTTTGGATTTCTACTTTAACTCAAATTTTAACCCAAGTTCAAGACACCTAAAACTCAATATTCACCAAGTTTCTTCATTTGATTGACTACTACCAATACCCATGAGAAGTAATCTAAGCTGGACTCCTTGTCATGAGAAGCTTTTCAATCTTAAAGTTTGAAGATTGTGTTTTCTTCACTTTATCAACTCCTTTGAAGGAGTTTCCAAGAATCTCTCATGCTTGTTTGGCATTTGTTGGAGTAGCAACCTTCTCGAACATATCGTCATCCAGACCTTGATGGATGATTGTGAGAGCACATTGATCTCTCTTTTTCTCCTTCTCCAAAGCTTTCTTTTGGATTTGATTCAAGGCAACCCCATTTGGAGGCTCTTCATAGCCTTTACTCACAATTTCCGTTTCTCCTTGAGAACCAATGATGACCTTCATTTGGATTGTCTAATTATCAAAGTTTTCTTTGGTGAGAAGTGGGTATTCGAAGGAAAGTGGAGCATTCTTTGAAGCCATTATGACTTTGATACCACTTGTTGGAAGATGGTGGACACTCATACAACACTCAAATAAGAAATAAGTTGGAGAGGAAGTAGAAATATTTCACATATAATTTGAGTTTACAACTCTCAAGTTTTTATCTTGGTGGTAGTTACAAAATATCTAGATGCAACAACTATTTATACTATTTTAAATCTATATGGGCACATGCACATTTAATCAGAATTCAAAACATACAATGAACTAGTATCCACCTTTTTGAATTTTGAAATAACTTGATACTATTTTATTCAACTAACAACAACTTCTTTTAAAAAGTTCCCACTCATGCACCATTTATTTCTATTAAAACTAGACTCTTCAAGCTTTTCAATAAGCCATTAGGTCCTTTGATTCACTAAGAAATAAATAAGCTATGCTTTTCTAAATTTATCATTTTTGTAGTGAATTGAAAAGTCAAATTTATGTTTCAACATATATATCGTCCCTCGTAGTGTGGAAAAGTCGGTCATGTACATCATGTAGAGATACGACAACATGCCTGTGTACATTACCGAGAATGGTAAGCACAATTCACATGCTTCATCTATTAAGTGTACATCTCTGTAAGAACTATATATGTTTTAATCTTCTGCTTATGTTTGTTTGTGGCTTTATGGTGACCGTTATGCTTGCTATTATAATGCTTTATATATTTTAGTGAAATTGGGTGGATGAAAGCTATTTAAAGGAGTTTTTGCCAAAGTTTTAAGTTTTGGGTTTGGACTAATTCGAAAAATTTCAAAGTAAATTTTGATTTTGAAATTTAAAATATATTATTTATTTTTATATGTTAATTTTATATTATAAATAATTTTTAGGTTCGTGGTTAAGGATTTAAATTTAGATCACTGTGCATATTTTAAATTTGCCAATATTTTAAAGTAATTTTTTACAAAAAAATATTTAAAGACTTGAGGGGTTAATATGAAAATAGAAGATATTTGAGGGAGGCATTTCTCTCGTAATCCAAAGACAATGCTGATTTTTTTTCCATGCGTTCCAGTTTTGAATAGTTTGGCCGAGTTTTTGGGCAACCCAAAATGCAGATAATTCACAAACGTGAGCGCGGTGTCAGATGTCAATCTCGTGTTTGCGGACAAAAACATAAGAAGACGCAGGTCAATATTTGGACCATATATATCGTGTTCGCGATGTAGTAAATGACGTAATTATCGTGTTGACAATGATACACATAAATGACATAAAAAAATTTAGGATTGTCGTGGAAATGATTTGATTAAATAAATGGCGTAATCATCCAAGTATTGAAGATATGATGATTTGATTAGGTTGGTGTTTGCTGGCGCGGTAAGGAGAAATTTTTTTTAAAAAAGGGAACCAGCCTTATCCAAGTGGACCAAGTCCTGAGGGAGGTCTCTGCTTTAGTTTTGGTTAAAATTTTAAGTTTCAATGTGAGAGTTTATTTCCGCATTTATTAAAATTAATGCGTTTTGTTTATTTTAATGGAAATCAATCTTATTTTGATTTCCGCTAAATTTTTTTTATTTTATTTTAATATAATTTAACTAATTATAAAAATAATGTAAATTTCATAAAAATTGAAATATTGAAAATTCAAGGCTTGACGTGTCGTATCAAAAGTCAACCTCATTTAAAGTCTTTATTCGGAAATTTATTTGCCTCAGGTTCCGCTGAGGTTTCGATTTCCAAATTTATTTAGGTTTTTATTAAGATAGGTACGCTTTATTTTTTTTCAAATCAATTTTATTTTAATTTCAACTAAATTATTTTTATTTTCTTTAACTATAATTTGATTATTTGAAAATAATATAAAATTTATTTGAAATTACATCATATTAGAATTAACTTAACCCTTTCAATTAAAATTAACTTATAAAATTAATGCAATATATAAATAATAAATAAAATATCCAAGTGTTTAGGGGGTATGATGATTTGTTTTAGGTTGTTGTTAACTGGGCACATTAAGAAGAAATTAAAATTCTCTAGAGAATAAAAAGAAAAAGAGAGCTAGCATTGCCTAAAGTCTCTCGGGACGTGTCTGCGTTAGGGTTTCATAATTTTAGTTCATACTTAGGGGCTATTTGGATCAATTCTAAACAATCCAAATTAAGGAAATTGAGAATCCAATTTTACTAATTTCAGTGTTTGGATATCAATATAAATTCAGGAATTACCTGAATTCTCAATTCTAGTAATTCCCAATTACTAATTTAAATGTCGAATTGAGATCAGCGGAATTCATAATTTCAAACTAAATTGGTTAGGTCCCACCAACATGTGGGAACAGTGATTTCATCCAGAAATTGGTGAGGAATTCTCAATTCCTGACCCTATTCTAGCCTTTGTTCTCATCACCGTCCCCAGCCTTTCTTCCCCATTTCGATCGGTCTTCTTCACCATGTGTGCTTTCTTCGCTGCTTCAATCCCCAGATCCCGTCTCTCTAAAACTTCTTCCTAGCTTTGATCTCGATCTTAGCTATTATCTGATTGGCACTGATTCTCTACAGCATGCATCCCTACCAGTGATCACAGCAGGCATCCTCACCAGAGATCGGAGCAGGTGCCAAGTTCCAACTACTGCATCCTATATTCTTCTCCATTTTTCTGATCTCCGATCTTAGATCTCTAATCTGCGCTAATCCTCTACAGCAAGCTTCCCCACTGGTGATCGCAACAACCATCCTCGCCAGAGATCAGAGCAGGCGTCAAGCTCCAAGTACTACATCTGATGTTCTTCTTAGTTTTTTTCCATCTCCGATCTTCGATTTTCGATCTTTGATCTGTGCCAATCCTCTGCAACAAGCATCCCCATCGGTGATCATAGCAGTCATCCTCGCCGAAGATCGAAGCAGACACCAAGCTCCAAGTACTACAACCTATATTCTTCTTAGTTTTTTCCATCTCTGTTCTTCGATCTATGATTTGCACCGATGCTCTGCAGCATGCATCCTCATCAGTGATCGCAACAAGCATCCTCGCCAGAGATCAAAGTAGGCATAGAGCTCTAGGTATTTCATCTCATATTCTTCTCAATTTTCTCCATCTCTGATCTTTAATCTCCGATCTATGTCGATCCTCTGTAGCAAGCATTTTCACCGGTGATCACAGCAGCCATCCTCACCGGATATCAAAGTAGGCGTCGAGCTCCAAGTACTGCGTCCTATATTCTTCTCAATTTTTCCCATCTCCGATATTTGATCTCTAATCTGCGTGGATCCTCCGCAGCATGCACCCCCACCCGTGATCGCAGCAAGCATCCTCACTGGAGATCGGAGCAGGTGTCGACTTCTAGGTACTACATCCTACAGTCTTCTCAAATCTCCCCATCTCCAATTTTTATTCTATGATCTACACCTATCCTCTACATCAAGCATCCTTATCAGTGATCGCAGCAGGCATCCTCGTCGGAGATCATAGCTAGCGTTGAGCTCTAGGTACTACATCCTGCATTCATCTCAGTTCTCCCTATCTTTGATCTTCGATCTTTGATCTATGTTGATCTATCGTCGAAATTTTTGATCTGTGTCGATCCATCACGAGAACCTTCTTCGCGACTGGGCAAGTATATCTCGACATCAAATGTGTAAACCAAAAATAAAAATTTGTTATATAAAATTACAAAATTATCTTTGAAATATTACATATTTACATATTTGACCAAAATAAATTATACAGAAGGTTAAAGACTCTAATCAATTCCTAAACAAGCCAATTCGGCTGTATGATAAGTTGCTCCTTATCTGTGAAATGGATTCTGCTACTAGTAGTATGGCAAACTCAGGCTACGATGATTTTGAAAGGGAGCCAAGTAGAGATGTAGAGGTGGAAGAGTAATAAATAGCAGGGGATTATGATTCTAATGCTCCTAGTGGTTCTAGGCAAAGCACATACACAGCTTGGGTAAGAAACAATATCGCAACCAACTCTAAAGGCAACGCACAAGCAACTAGTTCTCATGATAGCTCTAAGGCACGAAAACGGAAGAGGAATATGCTGAATGATGAACTGGCTGCAGAGTTGATGGAGGGCGTATGCGAGGTTGCATGTGTCATTAAGTCAGATTCGAGGGATTTATGAAAGAAAAATTTGTACTCTATACTAAACTGATTTAGAGAACGTTTTAGTGCATCGTTCTTGAAGATTGCCTATAGGCACTTATATGGTGATGATGCCGATGGCATGACTTTCGTGGAAGGCATGGATGACGATGGTAGGGTTGAATGGTTACAAAAATTTCTCGACCAACAGCTATAATATGATATTTTATTATAAGTATGCTTTGAACTTATTGATTTTATCTATACTAATGATAAAGCTTAATTATTGACTTTGACATATTATAACTTTTTGTATACTATGACTATCTATTTTATATTTTATACATTGTGGTTCTATATGCATATGTTGTATTCTTTATTCAAAAGCCGACTATATGTCTATTTCTAAGTGGTATATTGTGTTTTAGAGATTGATTATATGTATATATATTATATGTTGTTGTGAGCTGATTTTTATGCTATATGTTAATGCTATAAATTTTGATACCTACGAATTAACTACTTCTAATTTAAAAAATATTTTATTGATTGAATATTTTTTAAAAAAAATTATCCTATTTTTCTTAACTTGTCAGATATTATAAATATGCAATCCTAATATTTTTTTTTTAACCACAAAATATATCTAATTAATTTACTAATTTAATATTTATATTTATTTTAAAATTAAATATAGATAAAGTTAAAAAATAGGGATAATCTCATTTATTTAGAATTGGGTAATCATATTTCTAATTCCAAATCCAACAAAATACCAGAATTTCAAAAATTGACGAAATTCATTGATTTCTATTTACATTCGAAACAACTAAATTCATGGAATTGAGTAAATTGATAATTTCTTTTCTTTATTATAAAAGTGCATCTAAACATCAAAATTTATCAATTCAATCAATTCCTCCAATTTTTTAGAAATGGCTGAATTGACGATTCACCTAATTTTGGATCGGAAATTAATCCAAACAGCCCCTTATTGACAAATCCATTCAAGATGCATGTATTTTGGTCAAGCACACTTTCATACAATCTTAAGATTTGCATGAACTCAACCATTCCCTTGTTATGTATATTTATATAAAGGATTTTTATCTACAACTTCTTAGATTTATTTTATTTATTAAATTTTTTTTGAATTTTAGTATTTATCTATAGCTCTTTTATTTTGAAATTTATTACCTATAATCTTTAATTTTTATTTAATCAAATTTTTTTTCAAAAATTTCATTTTTACCATCTGTATTTTTACAACTAAAGCTCTTAAAATTTTTAAATTCTCACCTTTTATTTTTTTCTCCTAGATGTTTATAAATAAATTCTCAACAAAATTTCAAATTATAATTTTCATCTTTGCACATTTACAAATAAACTCATTGAATATTTTTATTTATAAGTAATTTCATATTTTAATATTTTTTAAATAAAAAGTTACAAAAAAAGGACCTTAAATTTGTTAATTTTTTTAAAATAAACCCGCCATAAAAATTAGATTACAAGTTTAATATTCATACAGATACAAATAGACCCCACAAAATATTTTTATTTATAAATAAGTCTAAATTTTATCATTTTTTAATAAAATTTTATAATATTCAAGATTTTAAAATGTATAATATTTGCATATTTACAAATACATCCCTTGAATATTTTTATTTATAGTCCAAATATCATAATTTTTAAATAAAATTTTACAAAAATGATATTGAAGATTTTAAAACTTTAAATTTTAAATGACAAGTTTAATATTTGTACATTTATAAATAAACCGCTTGAATATTTCTTTATATGTAAGTCCAAATTTTATTATTTTTAAAATAAAATTTTACAAAAAAGACACTAAAAATTTTAAAATTTAATTTACAAGTTTAATACTTTACATTTACAAATATACCCCTTGAACATTTTTATTTACAATACGTCTAAATTTTATTATTTTTAAATAAAATTTTACAAAAAAGACATTGTACGTTTTGAAACTTAAAATTTTAAATTACAACTTTATTATTTGTATATTTAAAAATAAATCCCTTGAATATTTTTTATTTGCAAATATTAAACTTATAATTTGAAATTTTAAGTTTTAAAATATGAAATCCTTTTTTGTAAAATTGCATTTAAAGAATGATAAAATTTAGACTTATTTATAAATAAAAATATTCAAAGAGTCTATTTATCGATATACAAATATTAAATTTTTAATCTAAAATTTTAGGTTTTAAAACTATCAATGTCCTTTTTGTAAAATTCCATTTAAAAATGATAAAATCTAGATTTATTTATATAAAAAATATTCAAGGGGTCTTTTTGTAATTGTATAAATATTAAATTTGTAATTTAAAATTTTTAAGTTTTAAAACTTTCAATGTATGTTTTGTAAAATTTTATTGTAAAAAAAATAAAGTTTGGACTTATTTAGAAATAAAAATATTCAAGGGATTTATTTGTAAATATACAGATATTAAACCTGTAATTTAAAATTTTAAGTTTTAAAATATTTAATATTTTTTTATAAATTTTTATTTAAAAATGATAAAATTTGGACTTATTTATAAATAAAAATATTCAAATGTTCTATTTATAAGTATGTAAATATTAAACTTGAAATTTAAAATTTTAAGTTTCAAAATGTTCAATGTCTTTTTTGTAAAATTTTATTTAAAAAATAATAGAATTTGGACTTATTTATAAGTAAAAATATTTAAGAAGCCTATTTGTTAATGTACAAATATTAAACTTATAATTTAAAATTTTATGTTTTAAAACCTTCAATGTCTTTTTTGTAAAATTTTATTTAAAAATAATAAAATTTAGATTTTTTTTTTAAATAAAAATATTCAAGTGGTCTATTTTTAAATTTATAAATATTAAACTTGTTTTAATTTTAATTTTTAAAACCTTCTATATTTTTCTTTATAAAATTTTATTTAAAAATGATAAATTTTGAACTTATTTATAAATAAAAGTATTTAAGAGATCTATTTGTAAATATACAAATATGATACTTATAATTTAGAATTTTAAGTTTTATAATCTTCAATATTATAAAATTTTATTAAAAAAAAAATTAGGCTTATTTATAAATAAAAATATTCAAGGGATCTATTTATAAATATATGAATGTTAAACTTGTAATTTATATTTTTATGCAGGGTTTATTTTTAAAAAATTAAAATATTTTAGGTCTTTTTTACAAATTTTTATTTAAAAAAAATTATATTTATAAATAAAAATATTCAATGGACCTATTTGTAAATGTACAAATATCAAAATTATAATTTAAAATTAAATTGAAGGTTTATTTGTAAACATTTGGAAGAAAGAGTGGATGTGAGAAGTTAAGAATTTTAAAAAGTTTAAGTATAAAATTGTAGAAGGTAAAAGTAAATTTTTTTAAAAAAAATTAATTAAATAACAATTAGGAATCGTAGATAATAAATTTCAAAAAGAAAAAGGTGTAAGTAGATACTAAAATTAGGGGAGGTTCTTTTATGAGATTATAGGTAAAAAAGCCTTATATATACTTTATCCCTTGAATCAAAAGAAACATAAGAATAACACGTGAAGATTGGCGAAGAAGGTTTTACGATTTGCATTGTTTCTTCAACTGCTGTCTTTCTCCAAGTGCTTGCATTTGAACAGAACTCAGTTTCCCTCGACTTTTTTTTTTTACTAATGAAGCAAATTCAATGTTGTAGACTCCAATGCCAGGCATGTATCTCGTTCCACATGGAATGGAAAGAGTGGTCATGTACGTTACGGAAAGATACAACAACACTCTTATCTTCATTACAGAGAATGGTAAGCGATTTTCAGATAGAACAATACATATCGTATATATTACAGAAAAGTCTTTATTTCTTTTTGTGCTCATTTAATTTTTCGTTAGGTTGTGCGCAAGCAAGCAAGAACGATGCACCAATCAACAAGCTACTCAATGATCAGCAAAGAGTTGAATATCTTCAAAGCTACCTCTCTTTTTGGCAAAGGCCATGACATTAGAGCTATGTACTATTCAATTTAAATTGAATAAATCAATCGAATTGAAATTGAATAGCTGATTTAATTTGGATTATTCAGTTTTTAGTTTAGTTTATTTTTTAAAATTTAATTTAATTCCAAACTGAAAAAGATCTTTTCTTTCCTTATATTTACAGAGAAATCAATTAAAAATTTTAATTTTTGATTTAAACCAAAGCGAAATGAAATATTTTGATTCGATTTTAGTTTAATATTTATAGCATTTCAGTTCGGTTCGATTTTTAAAAATTTAAAATCAAAATTTTTAGTTCATTCTATTTGGTTCAGTTTAGTAATCGAATAGATTAAATGCACAATCCTATATGAAATAATAAAAAAATATATAAAAAAACTAAGCGAACTTTGCGTAACAGTAACTTATGATAGTCTCATTTTTGTAGGCAAGGAGCAGATGTGAGGGGTTACTTCATATGGTCTTTCATAGACAACTTCGAATGGCTTTTTGGCTACAGTTTGATGTTTGGATTGTACCATGTGGACTACGAAACACAAGCAAGAACTCCTAAGCTATCTGTAGAATGGTACAAGCAATTCCTATTGACAAGCTCCAATATCGCAGAAATCACTGGAGATGGCTAGAAATCAAGGAGTCTGACGTACTAGAATAGCAAAATATATTGCCTAGTATAACATGTAGAAATTCCACGTAAAGTTCATTTGATTTGTAAAATTATTCTCTGCATAATAAAAAATGTTTGATTTGATTTGTTCTAGTCCAATTAAATCGAGCTCATCTATCACCTTCACTACCCATATTGCAATCCTTGTTCACTCGTCTACTCCAGAAGGTAATACTTTCAGCTGTTAAGTTAGAATGTCTCGATCTCATATTAGAGTTTGAGTTAAAATAGAAATTTAAAGTTAAATTCAAGAGTTATGATTGATTTTAAATACTAATTATGTAATTTTAGGAGTTATAATTAGAGTAAAACTTATACTCAATAAGGGTCTATAATATTCTAGTAATGTCTATGATTTAACCGTGGTATAGTACTGAGGTTGAAATATACTATATATATATATATATATCTATATATATCTATATATATATATATATATAGAGAGAGAGAGAGAGAGAGAGAGAGAGAGAGAATAAAGAGAAGAGAGAGAGTGTGTGTATTGACTCTCGTGTGTGGATTTTTCTAGTACTTTTCAGTGGTCTCTTGTGGTGGTTTCTCATGGTATTTTCTTGGAGATATTCTCTGAAGGTGGAGGCATTGCCAAAACTTTGTGAAAGAGTTTAGTTAGCTAAGAAAAAGTAGAGTTTTTTTTTAAACTTTTGTAAAGCCTTTTGATAGTGGATCTCTCGCTCTCCTTATAGATATAACCCAATTTTGGGTGAACGACATATATCACTGTATCTTTTCTTGTTATTTTTTTTATTTTACATTAGTTCTTATTTCTTGCATTATTTGAGAACAAGCTGATTCGTGAGCCTACCGCTGAGAATCCCAATAATTGGTATTAGAGCTTAGGAGTAAAAAACCAAGATGACAAAGTCCTTACTTCAGGTGTAGAAGTTTGACAGCAAGATAAATTTTATTTTATAGTAAAAAAAGATAAATGTGGTTCTTATTTATCAAGCCCTATAAAAAATATTGGAGGGTAAAGAAAAGAAGCTGATCAAGATAAGCGATGAAGATTGGGATGGGATAAGAAGGCACTAAATTTAATTATTCTAAGCCTGACTGTTGAGATTTTTTATAATGTCATTGATGAAGATACGATGGTAGATAGTTGGACAAAATTTGAGAAGTTGTACATGTCAAAAAGTCTCATGAATAAGTTCTACCTGAAATAACAATTGTGTGGACTGTGTATGAGTGAAGGTATAATTATATTGCATCATCTGAATAACTTCAATAAGATTATCAATGATTTGCTAAAAGTTAATGTGAAATTTAAAGAGGACGATAAGGTACTAATTCTCCTGATGTCTCTTCTTATTTTGTACGATCATATTGTGACCACAATTCTTTGTGGTAAAGAAACTCTCAAGATGGAGGAGGTGACAGTTAGTCTTCTTTCTAATGAGAAGAGGAGAAACTCCAATATCAATATTGAGATTGGTGAAGAATTGGTGGCTTACGAAACAAGAAGATCGAGAGAATATAAAGAACGCAAGCAACGGTCCAAATCAAAATCAAAGGCGAAGGTATAATGTTATTCGTATAAGAAGTATGACTACATTAGGCAGCTTTGTCCTGAACATGAGAAGATAGAGTTTTCCAATATAGGGACAATAATAGCAGATGATACTTTTAAAAATAGTGTGAATGAAGATATTTTTGCAGTATCAATAGAAATTGACATTTCTGGTGAGTGAATTTTAGATTCTGATAGTTCTTACTATGTTTACTTTAAGAAAGATTGGTTTACCTCTTATGAGAAGAATAAGAAGGAAGGTGCTATTTGGTTGAATGATAATTTGACCTATGAGATCACTGGTGTGGGAATAGTCTAAATCCAGATATTAGATGAAGCAGTTCGTACTGTCACTAGAGTGAGGCATGTCCCCAAGACATGAAAGAATCTAATTTCACTTAGTATATTAAACTCAAAAGACTGTAACTATTCAGTGAGAGATGGAGTCATGAAAGTGACACGCGGTATTCGAATCCTGATGAAAATAGAAAAGCGCGACAATATTTATCGACTGGTAGGGAATACCATTGTAGATAGAGTTTCGATAGCTATAGTGGTGAAGAAGAAGTGTGATACTCAGAGCAATTTGATTGGAGATATACGTTCTTCTCGAGTTACTTTTACTATGACAGTAGATATAGGTCTTCTGAAGGACTTCCAGAAGTACAAGACTATAGGCATAAAGAGTGAATTCGAAGTTAGCCCAAACTCACATTTTGAGATTAGCTGAATAAGATAGTAACCTAGAGGGCGGGGTTGGATGAGAGATGATGGCTGAAGCTTCGTGATGGTAGTATACCCAAGTTCAAGCCAAGGTGCAAATTATTGAGTTTTGATGTCTCGAACTCGAATTGGAGTTTAAGTTAAAGTAGGAATCCAAATTTGAATTTACACTTATGATTGATGTTGAATACTTATTATGTAATATTAGGAGTTACAATTAGAGTAAAACTCAGACTCAATAAGGGCCTATAAATATTTTAATAATACATAGGGTTTAGGTGTGGTGTAGTATTGAGGTTGAAATAGACAGAAATAGAGAGAAATAGAGAGAGAGAGAGAGAGAGAGAGAGAGAGAGAGAGAGAGAGAGAGAGAGAGAGAGAGAGAGAGAGAGAGAGAGAGAGGAATATAAAGAATAGAGAGAAGAGAAAGAGAGAGAGTGTGGGCTCTCGTGTGTGGGTCTTTCTAATATTTCTCAATGATCTCTCATGATGGTTCCTCGTGATGTTCTCTTAGAGATTCTCTTTGAAGGTGGAGGCGTTGTCAAGATTTAGAGAAAGAGTTTATTTGGGTAAGAAATAATGGAGTCTTTATTGTAAACTCTTATAAAGTCTTTTGATAGTGGATCTCTCACTCTCCGTGTGAATGTAACCTAATTTTGAGTGAATAACATATATCACTATATCTTTTATTGTTATTTTTTTAAATCTTGTATTATTTCTTATTTCTTTTATTGTTTGAAAATAAGGTGATTCGTCAATCTATCGTTACGAATCTCAATATTCAACAACCCTTCAATTTGACCCCTTAGCCTAATTCAAGCACAGGCAAATTATATCCATTCCAAGGAGTTATCATAGGTAGATTATATCCATTCTAAGGAGTTATCCAAAGCATTTATAAATGGATGAGAATGCTTATTTTCCTACCATTCTTTATCACATATAGCGACATCAAAAAATCATGTAAAATGCTACCACATCACTTTTGGTCAGAAGTTGGATTCTTTTACCTCCAGGAGTTCCATGCCTTTCAAGTAGCGTACACGCCCAAACATCAATGATAGTTCCAATAGGACTCCACTGATTCCACAAAAAATATTGAATGAAGCTCACCCACCTTATCTTCGGTTCGACAAAACTTAGTAAGGGGGTGTTTGGATGTCATTTGACTTCCAAAAGTATTAGAAGCAGTGAAAGTGATGGAAGTGATAGAAGTGAGAAATGATGAAAGTATGACTTCGGTCATTTGGATAAATTTTGATGTGAAAGTAGAACAAGTGGGAGTTTCATGAGTTTTGTGAGTTCGGTCATTTGAATAGTGATATGTGGAAATAAAACAGTGGTTTGATAGTTATGTTAGTTAGAAATATAATATTTATTAATAAATATTATTATACAATTATAATTTTGAAAATTAATTAAAATTATGGTAATATTCAATTATAATATTTTAATAATAGGATAATTGGAAATAATACTTATGAAATAAGCAAAATTAAGATAATTAGGATAATAGAAAGTATTAACATAATTTGAATAATAAAAGTAATAAATAGCTAACTAATTATGCTTACAATAATTAGGATAATTAGAGTAATATAAAGTAATATATTGATAATATTAAGTAAATATAATATGGGTAAATAAATTTAAACCTTTTATCCTAATACTATTATAATATTAATATTATTATAATATAATTTGACTAGAATAATTTGAGATTTTTTACAAGTATACTCCTACAAAATTCAAGAGTACAATGGTTATTTTTTAAAATCTCCAACGGATTAGTTTTTTAAAAATTTCAAATAGCTATTTTTAAAGTCTCCAACTGCAATTTTTTGAAAACCCACTAAATATGTTTTTAAAGATTTCAACATTCTTTCTTTAAACACTATAAAAAGGATGTATGTGTTAGAGAATAAATCAAAGAACAATGAGTCAAGGTGTAAATTCAAGTTTTCAAAGTCATGTTTCGACAGAAATCAATCCATCAAGATGTGAGCACAACTAACCTTACAGAATTTGAGTTTTGGGAAAGCTGGTAGCAAAGGAGAGAGATTTTACTAATGTCCTTTATGGGAGGTATGTAATTCTTTTATGAATTAATTACATTGTATACAAAATTCACTAATCTATGTTTAATACTTCATAGATTTTTGCCTAACGGTCAACGTCATTGTGGTTTCAATGAGTAGATGATTGGAATCACTCGATCATCAACCTGAAGTACCAAATGAAATCCTTTAAGGGTGAAATAGAAGACATGTCAATAAGGCCGATGATTGTGGCATGCCTAGTACTTACAGTGATTAATTTATTTGCATAACATGTTATTTTTGAGTAAGTAATGAAGTTTCTCAAATTTATTGCAAATGTCCTATAAAATTTTAACATTAATTTGTTTAAAAACTAATATTAAAAATTGAGCATTTTCTAGGATAATATTATAAGTAACATATACAAATTAAAAGGCACACATTCGACCATATAAATATAATATGTTCTAATAATACATATTATAATACATAAATTACAGTGCTTATATTTAAAGTATTAGTGATAAATATGGGGTACATTTGTAGGTAAGGATGGAAACAAATATAAAAGTTCACAAAACTCACTAATGCCCACATATCAACCCATTTGCAAATACTCGAATAAAAACCCATAAAAAAACAATCATGAGAATACCTATAAAAATATATCAAAGGGCCAACAAAAAGTAGTACAAGAGACTTGGATCAAGCTAGTAGAGGAAGCCAGTAGAAAATCAATGAAGGTAGTCTAGTCTAAGCTCTTAATCCATCCCCTTCACGAATGCTCTGCCCTTGCGTTCCCACTCATACAAGCGTTTGTAAGCTCCATTGAGTAGTGGAATGGGAAACTCTCCTCCCTAAAAACCCATTACTATAGAGTATAACTCATCTCTCCAATCAGTAGGAGGCTTGCTCTCATTTAATACATTGGCTACATTGTTCATTGCTACAACCAAAATTTCCTATAAATTATTTTGAACCCCAGATGCACGTTTTGTGGCTCTTTTGTCATGGACAAATGGATTGAGCACCAATTTGTCATGGAGGCAACAAAATGGAGGGACTTCTCAGAATTCTACATTATTTGTATCATCAATCAGGAACTCAGACCAAGATATATTTGAATTCTCGGTGTCTAGTGTGTCCAAACCTACATTTTTGGTATTAAATCTTTCAAAAGTAGTGCCTACCAAGGATCCAATAGCCTGATCAGTACTGCAAATGATCATGAGCTAATCATAATTGTAGATTGGTACGTTGATAATTGAGGCAGAGCCCCTGTGAGACTATATGATAGATTGGAAAAAATTAGAGTCCATCAAATAATATAAACTTAAAAGTTGAAATTGTAAATTTTTTACCAAAGCATAATCAGCAAGCATCTTGTCTAATATGAGAATCATCTTCCTCTCATCGTCCCAACCAGCCCCACTAGTTTCCTTTGCTATCTTTATCTTAGTATATTTCTCTTTCAATGTACGATAATAATCCTTCACATGTTGCACAGTATTTTTCTCATTAAAAGTCTCATTGATTGCTTGAGCACATGCAATGAATGTACTTTTCTTGAATGATTTATTTGCCTACATACCATTAATTGTTTGCTCCACCAAAAAATAAATTAGGAAATCAGAGGCTTGTTGTGACCAATGATAATTGGAGGTACCTTTTTTACCCTTACCCTTCCTCTAACCCTTTGATATGGATTTAGGTAAAAAATTTTAGTGGGGAATCACCCGCCTCAAAAAAAAAAATGAGCCCCTTCCATCTGATTGCATAGGTCAACTGCCTTCAAGTAATACAACATGTTTTTATTAGTATAAATTGAAAAAATAATGGTAATACAAGATACTAAAATTTAAGCATAAAAAAAACAAGTTAAAGTTATCCATAAAATAAGAATTCACTCAATCTATAAACTATTTGTAAAATTTCTGTATTTTTTATTTTAGCTTTGATTTTAGATGAATTCAAGGTCTAATTTTGGTCCTAATATCTGACCCACTCAATTTACTTGAACTGAGTTTATTTTGAGCCCAAATTTCTCAATGATTCAAGTCGAAATCAAACTTAGTTTTCAGTCAAATTTGACTAAGATTCTGGTTCAACTGGAATCAAAATTTAAGCAATAATTCAATGACATTTATATTCCAATTCTTATCATATTTTGATTAATTTTAATTATGTTAAAAATCACTTTAAATAGCCCTCTCTTTTTTATAATCTTCGACGCCCCTCTCCTCCACAATCTCCTCCATCTACTCCTAGGGTCTCAAGTGTGTTCTCGATCTATTTCTTCTTCATTTGAATCTCTCTAGTCTCTCATTTTTTTTAGTTTGGAGTCTATTGTAATTGGAGTAGATTGGATGAAATTAAGGTTATTTTCTCTCTCATATCTCTTTAATCCTCTAATTTTAGGATTTGAGTGCGCTAGTGCTAGACCTAGATCAGTAGATAGAGAGGATTTAAGGTGAAATGCATTTTCTTCATTTGTTCTAGTTAATACCAATTATTATACACATTTCTTTCCTTTTTTGAGATTATTGCAAGACACCATATACTCTCTACTAATTGCATACATTCGTAAAAACCACCTAAATTTGGTTTGAAGGCTAATAGGCCCAAAAATGATATGTTTCTGATTCTGGTTTTTTTCTTTTTTTCATTCAAAGAAAGACCAAATTATCCAATCTTAACAAAAAAATTGGCAAAATCTCATTTTCGTGTTGATAACAAAGAAAATAGTTATCTAGAATGCAAATTTATTTGTTTGTGTTTGCTAAAATGGGATGATTTGGTGTGGTTTTCTGCAAATAAATTGACAATGTAGATGATTTTGTGTGAATATTAAAAAATATCTCATTTTTTCACCCTTCTAGGATAAGCTATGTTGTGTGCTTGGGGTTGTCACATGTCAAATAGACTGATTAGGCAAGTGCCAATTTTTGGGGATGGTCCAAATTGTCTAGACAAGAAACCTAAAAGCTTGGTTTTTTTGAAGAATTGTTGAGAGAAATTGAAATAATTGTGTGGGTTTGTTGGGTTTATATTTGATGTTTCTAGTTAAAATGTGCCAAATTCACATTGTAAGATGTTGGACAGAGGTCTTTGTAGAAATTGTAGTTTTTTTTGTGGATAATGGGAAGCAAAATCTTGAAAAAGCATTGGAATTTTATTGGATATGCGAGTGTTTGTTGACATGCATTGTCAGATTCAAACTTGGTTTTTAAAGGATTTCTTGGGAGAGTTCAAATAATATTGTGGGTTTTGTTAGGTTTAGCTATTGTATTGCTTGCTAGAATCCAAAATTCAAATTGTAATATGTTGGAGAGTTCTATCTAGAATTTCATGTTTGCAATTTGACTTGTCTTTTTAATTTGTCAAGATTCTTATTTATTCATAATAGAAGCGAATGAATGGATTTTGATTTGTTAGAAGAAGTGAGCAGTGAAATCATTTGGATGAATGTTCTTAATTTGTAGTGTTTTGTAATCCTACAGTTGATGTGCTTGGGAAATTGGAATTTGTAAAAGATCCTCTCTACCCTTTCTTACATATCTCCAAATTCCAAAGCTACTATGTCATCTCTAGAGTTTGTAGGTGTAGTTTTAATATATAACAATAGACCATCAGTTGGTTGTTTTGCTTTAATATGTTCTTTGACTTGTTCTTAAAATGTGTACAAAGGAGAAGATGTAGGTTTGCCATTGATTTTTTAGGAAAGACATGAAAATCTTACATTGACCTTGATTGTGCCTGATTGAGATAATGTGAGTAAACTAACATATAGGAAAGAATGAGAAAAAGGATGGAGGCTATGGTGATTCTATCCTTTTGTAAATTTATATTGATGCACCTATTCTAATGCAACATGTCAACTTATGTACTTACTCCCTTTTATGTATCATATTTCAATTATAGGTTAGTTTACTATCTAAAATATGATAGTTATATATTTTTAAAAATATAAGAAGTAAGATCATACGTCTTCGAAGGTCATGGACAAAAGTTAGAGATAAAAATAAAAAATTGACTAGATCATAGATATCTTGAGTGAATGTGAATTGGAATGTGATGGGGACAGTAAAGAAGGAAATAGGAAGGATACAAAGAGAACATAGGAAGGACACTTACATACATCACGATATGGGTATTTTGTTGTTGTTGATAATTGGTTATTTTATTTTGAGACTAACATTGGTATTCATTTATTATTTGTTATCCTTCAACTCTCAAACAAAACATGTTTACCCCTCTAATAGTCTTTTATGGTTAATTTGGTTTTCAATGTAGAGGGCTCTGAAATCATTCGGGGTTCAATATTATGCAAAGAAGAATGTTGGGAAAGATGGGCCTTCAGGAAGCTCCAAAGATATATAATTTCTTCCTTTCTATATTTTTTCATTGAGCTTGTCATGAGTGCCATGAGTAAATGATTTTATAACAGGAATTTTTGTATACTTATTTCAATATTGTGTGCATAGGTAATGAATTTTTTCTAGTGCTTTTCAAAGCACTAGAAAAAAATAAACTAACCACAAAAAAACCTATTGTCAGTGCTTTATAAGAAAGCACCATAATAGTTGGTGCTTTTAAAAATAGTCAGTAATAATATAGGCTAACACAATACTAAAGCACTGATAATAACAAAAAATTGCTAGTATTTTTTTAGTATCAACAAAAATCATATAATGGTGCTTTTAGAATAGCATTGACATTATTTTTGGCAGCATTTTATGAAAAATGCTAGGAAATTTTTTTTTTGTGGTCCTCCTATTTGGCACCGTCAAAAGTGAAGAGAAGCCAACACAATCTCAACATTGCAAAAAGTGTTCGACGAAATCTTTATCAATATTTTATTAGCATTGGAGAAAATAATAACTAAATTTTTACTAGTGTTTTTGTAGCAATGCAAAAAAGTGTCACTAAAGGTTTGGCAATGCTTCATAAGCAATAGTAAAAACTTATAATGCTATAGTACAATATGGTTATAGTGAAAAAAATTAACAAAAAATATAGAATGTACATCAAATTTACTAACCTAAATAAGGCTGTCTAAAGGATGACTATTCCCTTTCCAATATAGATCAACTGGTGGACTCAACCTCTAGATATTAGTTCTTTAACTTCTTGGATGCTTTCTTTGACTACCACCAAATAAAAATGCACCCAAAGGATGAAAAAAAGTGCTCGTTTATCACCCATCAAGGTACCTATTGTTGTTGTAATATTTTTTGGACAATAAAAATGCAATGATGACATACCAAAGGATGGTAAATTAGGTCTTCAAAGCCCAACTCAGGGGAAATATTGAAGCATATGTTGAAGACATGTTGGTGAAGAGCTACTAAGATACAAATCATCTTGCCAACTTGGAAGGAACATTCAACACACTTGAAAGTATCATATGAAACTAAATCTTGAAAAGTGTGCCTTCAATGTGGCTCTCGGAAAGCTTCTCATTTACCTCATATCCAAACAAGGGATCGAAGTAAACCTAGAGAAAATAAGGGTCATTATGGAGATGAAACCCCTGAGTTTGGTCAAAGAGGTCCAAAGGATCACAAGTCAACTGATGGCCCTAAACTATTTTCTTTCCAGATTAAGTGAGAAGTATTTGTCATTCTTCAAAGTCTAAAGCAAATGAGCAACTTCCAATAGAATAAGGAGTGTAATCAAGCCTTTGAAACACTCAAACACTACAAAATACGCCATTATTTTGGTCCTAGTGAGCACTCGAGGGGAAGGTGACACTTATTACAATAGTCACATGCTTACCGATGCCAAGGCCAGATACCCCATGCTGGAGAAGTTGGTGTACATGGTGGTACTAGCAACTTAGATACTTTAGCTCTATTTTTAAGCACATTCAATCAATATCCTGACGAACCTCCCACTTTGACAAGTCTTGCAAAAAGCAGAGGCCTCGAGTCAATTGCTCAAGTGGCCCATAGATCGTATGAAATTTGGAAGGCAATCAAAGCACAAGCATTGGCAATTTCCTCATTAATAACACATCTACGTAATGAACATATGTCATTCAAAATCTCCATAAGTCTTGAAAACATCATCGAAATAGACTAAAAATATTTATTTTGAAAAACATAAATTAACTCATAAGCATTGAAATTTTTAAATCTTAATTTATCAATCCATTCATAAATTTGTAATAAGAAATTTCAAATCTCACAAGGAATTTCAAAAGATAATATCTTTTAAAATTCATTTTAATTAAGGGCACAAAGCAATATATACAGAGCTATGACATTTAAAAAGTCCATTTTTGTATTATTATTATTTCATACTTGGGGAATCTTCACATTGTTAATTAATTTGGTGGGTGAAAAGTGCCCATTTTTCACCAAATGCAAATATTCAAAATCAATATCTATAATAAAAAATCTTAATATGAGTTTTCCAATAGATGAAATTTTTTCCATTAAAATATGATGGAAAAGAAATAAATTGACCCTATTTAAATAAATAAGAAATACTAAAGGTTTTCATAATTAAATTAGAACGAAAAACTCCAAGATAGTAATCCAAAATATGAACACGAGTCTCTAATTAGATTTTATAAATTTTTTTAATAATAAGTCAAGTTTTTTAATAGAGTTAATAAAAAAACATTGAATATGCATTCTTTTTTTGTTCTTCTTTGACTCTTATAGTGCTATCAAGGAGTTGGAGGAAGAGATTGTAGTATCTAGCTTCAAATTTGATTTGATATCCCAAAGTTGACTAAATACCCTACTGATCCTTCATTTGGCAAGTTGTAGATGGTCAAAACTGATTTTTGCCTATTACTTAGTTTTTAAAAGACTAATGCTCTAATTTATACTAATGGGTCCTTCATTTCATCATCAAAATTTGGCACAATATAATTTGGACTTTGCCACTTGGGTAAACTCAACCTTTGCCCTCTAGGTAGATTTAGTCTTTTCCCCTTGGATGAGAGGTCCTTGCCCTCTGAATGGAAATTCTTTAACTCCTGAGCAAGAGGCGAGAAATTAATCCATACTGAGTAGATAGAGTAGTGACTAGATCAATAATAATGGCAACAATATTAGCAATACTAGGAGTAGTGATGCTATTAGTAAAAGTAGAAGCACCATATATGAATTGGGTGGAGTTGAACACAACTTTATGGCTAATATAGACTCTAGTTGCCCTGCGATGATCGCTATTCTCTCACCAAGTTTTGACATAATGGCATTTGGCCTTAACTCTTTTAAATGGATTTTGGTCCTTGGATCGACTTGGTCTTTATCTCCTAAGTGAGAGATCTTTGCCCCCTAAATGGGAGACAAGGAGTTTATCCATGCTAGATAGGTAGAGCAACAACTATATCAATGCTAGTGCGGGTGGTCAAGTCTCTGAAAGGTTGATATAGTAGTTTGTACTAATTGATCCTCTATTTTATCATCGAGGGTTGGCACAATGAATTTTGGCCTTTGAAACCTAAATGACTCAGCATTTATCCCTTGGATAAACTTAGTGTTTTATCCCATTGGGTGGACTTGGTCCTTGCCATCTAGTCAAGAGGTCTACCCCCTGAGTGGGAGGTGAAAAATTGATCCATATTAAGTAGGTGAAGTAGTAACTGGATCAATGATAACGTAGGTTATAGGTGGTCAAAAACTAACTTTTTGCCTATTTGTTAAGTCTCGGAAAGACCAATACCCTAGATTGCACCAATAAAGTCTTTCTTTGATCACCGAGGTTCTACTCAATGAAATTTGACCTTTTTCTTCTTAGATAGACTCAGCCTTTGCCTACTAAATGAAAGGTTTTTGCCTCCTATATGAGAGCTATTTGCCCCTTAAATGAGAGATGATGAGTTTTTTCATGCTTATGTAGACTCTGATTGCCCCCATGGTAATTGTTAGTTGACAAAGTGTGTCATAAATCTTTTACTGAGGAAAAAGATATAGATTGGGATAGGAGGATCATTTGATAATATCATTTTATTTTTTTATAATAAAAAATCAATTATTAGCTATCAGCCTTCTTTATTTTGACATATATCTATATTAACTAGGTTTCTCTACTTGGAGGAATAGTCAAGTCCTACTGAAAGTATCAAAATTTGTAGGATCAGTTTCGGCAATCTAGGATGACTAAAACCTTGAGCGATCTCGAATCACAAATCAAAATTATTTTAATTTGAATGAGTTATTAAGTATTGTGGGAATATTGACTTCTAATAGATGCAAATTCATGTTGTTAATTATTTCAATAATTATCAAAAGTCTCCTAGAGCTAGAAACTTAGCTAATAAAATAAAGACACAAGAGAGAAGAATAAAACATTATTTGATTGATATAAGAGAGATGATATATGATTTAAACAAGGGTATACTCTAACTTTACAATGAAATTATGGAAAATATAATAAAATAAAATAAGGGAAGGAGTGAGAAAGAAGATTTGATGTGTGTTGCCACTCCACTCCAGCGTATTGGACCATACAGAGTCTAATAGGTCTTAACTTAATTTTTGGTGGATGTTGATACTATGGCTTAATGGCATCATCCGATGGGACGTGGAAGGAGATGAGAGAGATTCAAAGTGTTTTCAATAGTTTTGAGTGTTAGTGATAACTTTTTTAAATGACATTATTGGTGGCTCATCAGGATTAGTCTAAAGCATTTTTATTAACCAATAAGGCGTTGAAAATAAATTTTCTAAATTTTTAGAGTATTTTTATTAGCCAATAAGTTGTTAGGGATAACTTCATTTGGGATTGGGATATTTCTATTAGCCAACAAGGCATTGGAAATAACTTTGTGAGTTTGAAGTATTTTCATAGCCAATAAGGTGTAGGTGATAGTTTCCATAGCCAATTAGGCGTAGTCAATGATTTCTTTGACCTTAAAATATCTTCATAACCAATAAGACATAGAGAATAACTTCATTGGGTTTGAAGTATTTACATAGCCAATAAGGCATAGGCAATAACTTCATTGACTTTGAAGTGTTTTCATAGCTAATGAGACGTAGATGATAATTTTGTTAACTTTGAAGTGTTAGAATAAAGTATCTTGGCTAATTGGCTAAGTAAGTTCGAGCCTACCTTAAATCGATCCAATTTGAAGGAATGATCAGAGGCCTTTGCTTGTGCTAATCATCTTCAACCTGATGATAGATGACCTTTCTTGACTTATTATCAATTAGGACTTAGGACATTATTGATGACTCCAAACTTATGCCCATATCATTCTTCTTCATCGACTTGAATAGTGAATCAATCATCTCAACCTTGGTGATTAGATTCACACGAATGCTCCATAGCTGGAAATTAGAGGCCACTACCATAAATAAACTATTGTAATTACAAAGGAAACATCATATTACTAGGGGAACCATCTAAAATATCCATTCCCGAAAAAATTATTAGGATTTTTCAAACCAAGGGCATCGGCAGTGAACATTCAACTTGTGATAAAAACTTCAATCCATCAAGCTTAGCATTAATTTTCAGAAGAATATTTATCAAATACTAATCATTAACTAGTTAGAGCAATACTAATCATTAACTAGTTAGAGCAATATTCAGAACTCGATCTTAACTTAAGTTTGGTTTCATTCAATTTGGATCGAGTTTAACCTTGTGTTAAACCCTTATTAGTTTGTCAATGGATCCTTAATGGATCTTAAATCCAAAACCTTGGTGGATTTTTATTGGCTCTTTAATGGATCTTAGATCCAACCCTTAATGGGTTTTTGATGGGTCCTTCTTGGATTCAATCCTAAATGGATTTTTATTAGATCCTTAGTGGATGTTATATCCAACCCTTGATGAGCTTTTATTAGATTCTGTTTCAACCTATTGATAGATTTGAGTTCAACTCATGTTGGACCCTCATCGAATTCAAGTTTGCATCTTAATAGCTTTGGTTCAACTTCAAGTCAATTTAGGTTCAATTTAGTTTTTGTTTGGACTCAGCCTAGTTTTTGTTTGACTTTGAGTTTGATTTGACTGATTAGTTTTCAATTTGAACTTGATTTAATCTAATTAGGATTTGATTTTAGCTTAGTTTAACCTTAATAGGGTTTGATTTGAACTTGACTTAATTTTGAATTGACCAATTTGAACCCAATTAGGGTTAGACATGAGCTATTTTGGTTTGGATTAACTCAATCTAGATTTTAAGTCTAGTTTAATTTAAGTTTTAGTTTATTTATTTGATCAATTTAAATATATTTGGTGATCCATTTGAATTAATTTAGTTTTATTCATTTATTCTATCTGAGTTCAATGTGATTAAGTCACTTTAATTTAATTGATTTATATTAATTAATTTGATTTGAGAACCCTCAGAGTCATAATAACTTTGGGCCAACTTGTAAGTTGGCCTAGATATGCGAGGCAGAAGGCTAGCTTAGATGAATGAGCCCAAGAACTAACTTAGATAAGCAAGCTTGAGTGCTAACTTAGGTGCGAGTCTAAAAATTGACTTGAATGCAAGCTTGAAGGCTAACTTAGTTGCGAGCCTAAAAACTGACTTGAATGCAACCTTGAAGGCTTACTTAGTTGCGAACCCAAAGGTTGACTTGAGTGCAAACTTGAAAAAGGCTAACAAAATAATAAGCCCAAAGTTTGGCCTGAATGTGAGTTCAAAAACTGGCTTAGTTGCAAGTTTGAGGGCTGGCTTGAGTGTGAGGCCAAATGCTACCAAAGTGCGAGTCTGAATGCTAACTTGAATACAAGTCCAAATGCTGACTTAGTTATGAGCCCAAGGACTAGTTTGAGTGTGAGTCTAAAGGCTAGCAAAATAACAAGCCTGAATGTTAGCATAGGTGCAAGCCCGAAGGTCGACATAAAAGTAAGCCTAAAGGTTGGCATGATGCCAAGCCCTAAGAATGGCATAGGTTCGAGTCTAAAGGCAGACATAAAGGTGAGCTAGAAGGCTGGTATGATGGCGAGCCCGCAGGTTGGTATAGATGCGAGCCCGAAAGCTTGTATATTTTGTGCCCTAAAGTTGGCATAACGGAAAGCCCAAGGACTAGCATAGGTGCAAGTCCAAAGGCTGGCATAGATGCAAACCTGAAGGCTAACATAAAGATGACCCCAAAGACTGACATGATGGTGACCCTAAGGAGTAAAAAAGTAATAAGCTTAAAGGTTGACATAGGTGTGAGTCCAAATACTAGCATAATGGTGAGTCAAAAGGCTTGCATAATAGCCAACCTGAAAATTGGTAAAGTGGTGAGCTCAAAGACTGGTAAAGTGGAGAGCCCAAAAGCTGATATAGGTGCAAGCCCAAAGGATGGCACAATAGCAAGTTCGAAGCTTGGCATAGTGCGAACCCAAAGACTAGCATAAAGTTGAGCCCAAACACTAGTATGATGACAAGACTAAAGGCTAACAAAGCAGAGAGTCCAAAGGCAAAGTGGCAGGCCTAAAAGTTGGCATAGTAGTGAATTCAAAGACTAGTAAGATACAAGTCCAAAGACTGGCATAAAAGTGAGGCCGAAGGCTAATATAATGGTGAGCCTTAAGACTAGTATAAGTACGAGTTTAAAGGTTAGCATAAAGGCTTACTTAAAATTTGACATGATAGTAAGCTCGAAAACTAATATAAGTGTGAACTCAAAGGCTACCATAAAAGTAAACCTAAAGGTTGACAAAATGGTAAGCTCGAAGGCTGGTAAGATGACAAATCTGAGGGCTGGCAAAGTAGTGATGCAAGTAGCACAGAAATTGAAGCCAAGTCTTTTTTTTTTCTTTCTTTTTTTTTATCAACCACTCCTTTCTTTTTTATTTTTCTATTTTCTTCTAATTTCTCCTTCTTCTTTCCTCCAAGCCCTACAAAATGGTAAGCTCGAAGGCGGGTAAGATGACAAATCTGAGGGCTGGCAAAGTAGTGATGCAAGTAGCACAGAAATTGAAGCCAAGTCTTTTTTTTTTTCTTTCTTTTTTTTTTATCAACCACTCCTTTCTTTTTTATTTTTCTTTTTTCTTCTAATTTCTCCTTCTTCTTTCCTCCAAGCCCTACTTCTTCTTCCTCAATTGAAGCAAAGGCCGTTGCTCCCTTTTCTGGTCATACCCATGGCTAGATCTTGGCCGGACTCGGCCCATGAGTTGGTGGCAAACAGCAAGGGCAGGGCTTGGGCCCTTCTCCCCCTCATCTCCCCTATCTCCTAGCCGGGTTCAGGCAGATATGACTAGATCTGGCCTTGCCTCTTCTCTGGCACTAGGTGGCTCGGGGCTAGCACAGGATGGGGCTGCTGCAGATGGCGACAAACAGATGGAGCGAGGTGGTCTAGCGACGGTATGGCTCCTCCGGCAAGTGGGACACAGCAGGATGGCCGAAGCTTGGCTAGCTAAGATGTGGGAGGATAGTTGCTGGTGAATCGACAGAGCTTCAGAGGTGTGAGCTGGACGGTCGTGCATGAAGAGGCTGGCTATGGCCGGCGATCATGTGCTGGGGCGCGGATGGTGGTGGCAACTAAGTTGGAAGAACACAGGTATGGCGAGGTAAGGAGCTCTGGCGAGGTGCTGGCACAGTGCAGCTCGGGGTTGAGGACGAGTCGGTGGTGGGCTACAAACCAGAACATAGCGGAACTCAACTGGCAGAGCGCATGAACGGGGCCGTCCGGGCATGAAGCTGGGGACAGAGCCAGGGAGAGGCCGGAGGACTGTGACTCAGGCAAGTAGAGTTATAGGCGCAGTGGTGGCACATCTACCAGAGCACGAGGCTAAGGCGGCTACAGAATTTCCCCGACAAGGTGGCTAGAGGCTGCCAACGAACCATGGGAACAATGAGGGATGGCTGGCAATCAATTGGCGGATAGGGCTCCGGTTAGTGAGCTGCCGGCTACTTGTGGCGGAGCCTAGGAGGAGAAAGAAAAACCAAAAAATAATATAAGAATTTTATCTCTTTCTTTTTGTTTTTATTCCCGTTTGATTGAGTTTTGAGCTCCTTACACCGGATTGCTCTGCCTCCTCTTTATTTTATTTTATTTTATTTTTTTTTTTGCATGCTTCCATCTATTTTATAGGCTTCAAGAAGATTAAAAATTAAATCTTTGATTGGCTCAATTTTAACCTAGTATAGAATTGTGATTTGTAATTGAATTGGATTTTGAAATTTCTTAAATTGTATTTTCTTATTCTTAAATTGTTATAAGAGATTTGTGTGATCTTCTAGGTTTAAAAGAGAGTTGAGAAAAAGTGGATCCCATTGCTCAATGGCACTTGCAGATCACAAAGAGATTTGTATAGGCTTTAATTTATCCTAAGGAAAAGACACTCGTAATTTGTAAAGTGATATAAAAACTTGGTTATATATTAAGAAATGACAACACTAGTGGACTGATTGAAGTCCTCATGATTGAGAAAAAGAAGTAGAGTAGACGCAATTGGTCACCAAACCATATATATCAATTTGCACTCTCTCTAATCCTTTATTAATGCTATGCACTTAATTGTGATTGATTGAATATTCAATTTGATATTGTTTGAGAAATTACATTATATGTACTTGTGGATTGATCATTCTCATTTGATTTAATTATTTTGCAAATTGAAATTGAGTTTTGATAATCTATTTTTACTTAAAATACTTTTGATTTTGAATCTATAATAACTTGCTATTACTATTATAAAACCTAATTCATCTCTTTCTTAGGTTACTATTTGATCCAAAAATATATTAAAATCTGAAGGATATCACATTAATTTTAAAGTTCAAAGGCTATAACTCATAGATTAAATACCAATAGTTATAACCTCTGAACTTTCAACAACAAAGGCTACAACCCACAGATTGAAATTCAAAGGCTATATAACTCATGGATTTTGAAGCCCAAAAGCTAAAATTCCTCAAAATTTGAAATCAAAGATTATAATCCATAAATTTCCAAGCCAAAACCAATAAGACTAGGATTTAAGTCCAAATACTATAAATAATGAACATTGAAGCTTAAAGACTATATATTTCACGAATTGAAGACTAAATACTACAATTTATAAAATTCAAAATCTAAAGGCTAATTGTTGAAAATTGAAAACCGAAGAATATAACCTATGTATTTAACTCCAAAACCTATGACCTATGAACTTTGAGGCTAAATACTATAGCTTAACTATTTAAATCCAAAAGCTATAATCCATTAAATTTGAAATCTAAATGTTATAACTCATGAATTCAAATCCAAAGGTTAAAATCCATGAGTTTTCAAAAACAAAGTTCATAAACAACACATTAAAAATACGAGTATAACCCATGAAATTTGAAGCTCAAAACCTATATTTCATGGATTTAAGTCCAGAGACTATATCCATTAACTTTTTTATTAAAAGGCTATAAACAATATATTTTAGTCCAAAGATTATAACCCAATGAACCATCAATTCCGAAGTCTAGAGTCGAGGGGTTGAAGTACAAAGGCTATAAGTCATAAAATTTAAGCTCCAAAAGGTATACCCACAAAATTTAAATCTAAAGGGTATACACCACTTTCAAACTAAAAGTTTATAATGCATAGATTGAAATTCAAAGATTATATTGCTCATGAAATTTGAAACCTAAAGTCTATAGTACACAAATTAATATCTAAAGACTATAACCAACAAATTGAAGATCAAAGGCCCAAGCCTATAAAAAGTAATTTGAATTTCAAAGTCGATAACCCATGGATTGAAGACTGAAGGTTATAACTTATAAAACTTGAAGTCATAGTTTATAATTCATGAATTAAAAAACAAATAATATAATCCATGAAATATGAAACCCTAAGGTTATAACCCATTGGTTTGTGAAGCCCAAAGCCTATAACCAATGTACTCAAAATCAAAGAATATAACCCATGAAATTTGAAGCCCTGTGGCTAGAACCCACATGTTCAAGTCCAAAAGCTATAAACAGGAGGATTAAACACTAAATTCTATAAATCATAAAATTGAAAATCTACAAGATATAGCCTACAAACTACAAGCCGAAGAAAATAACTCATTAAATTTGAAAACCAATGACTATTGCCCACGATTGAAGTTAAAGTGGTAGAACACACTAACTTTCAACCCAAAGGCTGGAACTCTCGAACTTATTACCAAAGACCATAATCACTGGAATTTGAGGCTCCAAAATTAAAATTCACATATTTAAGATGAAAACCCTAAACATGTGAAATTTAAAAATTCAAAGGCTATAACTACAAGTCGATGTCCAAGATATATAGGAAAATTCCAAATCCCCCTTAGAATTTCCTGTATTCCTAAAATGCCCTCTGACTTTTAAAATTTTCAATTAGCTCCTCCATTAGGCACAATTATTGCCAAAAAAAATCCAAATTGTGGGACCCATCTCATATAACTTTTGTACCAACATATAAGTTTTTGTACTTATACTTGCTGCCCCCACTTTAGTAGTATGGATGGACTAAATTTTTGTGAGAAAAAGCCAGTCTCCTCCTCCTTCCTAAATCTCGAGGAACTAAAGCTCATTAATGGTTGATCTAAACTTCAAAGAGATGAAAAATTGGTTTTCCACCTAGATGTCATAGACTTGGATGCGGCTGAGGAAGTGGATCTTGTGGAAAGAGCCAGAGAGGCAATGATTATTATATATCTCAATGAGGAGCTCATCGACCTCCATGGTTGACAGATTGAGGATGAGGAACTCAGGTCTCTCGTGTCAGCTAGGGTTAAGATCGCATGTGCAGGTGCAGATATGATGTTGGGAGCAGAGGCACCCTAGTCATCCTTGGGGATGAGATCATGGGCATTCACGACTTCCACCATGAGATTCTGTATTGTCATTGTCATTATCGTATTACCAACGCTAGGATTTAGGCTTCTCCAACAAAGGGGAAAGATTGGAGGAGAGGAGAGGGATCGCCTTTGGCTTTTGGAGGTCAATGAAGGCGGTGGTAAGGAATATTAGGAAGCAGAGAGGGAGAGAGGCTAAGGGCAAAATTAAGATTCTTAGTTGATTTTGTGTTCGGGAAGCTACTCTTTCATTCCTTTCTTGTTTGTTCTTCTTCACATACACTCGCTAAGTTTATTGAATAGTTCAAACTCAAAATCTGACAAATCTAGCCGCTCTTGCTATTTTTTTGAATTATTTTAGTCGTAAAGCTCAAATTTTGTTCCAAAATTTTCCTTTGTTACTATGCGATAACAATCAGTGGGCAGGAAACATGAAAGGTAATTACTTTAGGATCATTCAAAATATAATGGTTGTGATATGTTTAGATAGTGTTGTTTTTATTATATTAGTTGGCAAGTATTTATATCTTATTACAAATGTTTATTTTAGCATGCAAACAATTAGTGTTAGATTAAAATGTATAACTTAGTAAACTATAAGAAAAATTTAGTGTATTAATTCATGACATATACTGTTTCTTTCACTTTTTCAGTGAAATTGAATGTATACGAGCATTGAGAGAATTGTATGTAATAGCTTGATTTTTGTTAGAACTATATGCAAATGATGTTGGAGTTTTAGCATGTGAATATATTTGTGCTCTCATATGTGAGTCATGTAAAATATTCGATGAACAACAATTAAACCAATTATTATATGAACATTATGAGTAGGATGTCTAGCTTTTGTGCATATATATTTTTACAACTGCTTATGTTATTGTATACAAGATAGATTTATAAAAAACTCATAAGTTAGTAAACTTTATGCTCTATAATATACCATATCAATAAAGAAATTTAAGGACAAACAACAATAATAAAATAGTTTCTAATGCTAAAATAAATTAGCTAAGTTCATGCTTGTTGTCCTGCCTAATTTTGATATGAACAAATGATATTTGATGATCTACTTGAGTTGTTTTATAGCCAAAATAATGATAGCTCTCAAGGAATCATTTGATAGTCTCAAAAAAAAGAACACGCAATTGTAGATCGATGAATGTGGCTTAATGAGCTCATGAGATGACTTTAGATGGCTTGAAGTATAAACAACCACTTGAAGATCCAAGAATAACACGAACAAAGCTAAGGCAACTCAAGTAATCAGCTTCAATTAGGTTTAGCCTTCTTGTATTTTTTAGTTGAGTGAAAATTTGGTTGAGATAATTTGTTTAGAATTTGATTGTCATGTGGAGTTCAGCAAGAAGCTCTTAACAGAGCTTTCTTGAGTGAACCAGATGTCTAGTTTATATCGAACATCCAGCAAGTTTAGAAGATCGGACGTCCATTTGAAATCGGACATTCGACAAGGTTGGTGACCATCTGTCTTCCATTCTCCATTAGACGTTTGATTCAAATTGAATCAGTATGATAACGGCTAATTTTTTTAATTGTTAGAGTAAACCAAATGATGGGACCTCACTCCCAATAGCTTATTTTGACCCAAAAGATATAAATAGAGTGAAAGAGACTTCACTTAACAACTTTTGACAAGTTTTACATCTTCTCAACCTTGAGACAAGTGTTCAAGCCCTCTTTCACTCTCTAGACTTGATTGAGCTCTAAACCTTTCAATCTCAAGCAAATTTTCATTATCCTTTCCTTCTTTCTTGAGAGATTTTTATAAGAGCTGAAATTGTAACATCCTTTTCTCTTTTTTTTTTCCACTTGTAATCCACTCCAAGATCGTTTGGAGTGGTTAGAGACACTAACTCCGGATTGAAGTTGTTTTTTATTGGTTGGAGCAAAAGAAGTTATACGGGGTTGGCTTTACCTATGAAACAATACACTAGTAGAGTGTTAAAGTTCTCAAAAGCGAGGTAGAAACTGTGGAGTAAGAGTGGTTAGTCTCCAAACCACATTACATCGTGGTGTACTCTTAACTTTGTCTATTTAATTACTTGCATTTGTGATTACTGAAGGATTGAACTTGAATTTGTTTCCCTTTATAGTTTTTATAATGAATTAACTTTATATTTGATCAATATTGAGCATGTGTAGCAATTAGTCAAGCCAAGTTCGAAATGGAGATCAAGGCCATTCGGAAGTCCCAAGTTTGAATGGACATAAAGACAATATTGAAGTTGAGATATGATGATGGATCAATGGATAAAACTTGAAGATTTAAAAATAGCTTGAAGAAAGCTCAAGAGATTAAGCTCGGCTCAACTAGGTTAGATTTTCATTTATTAAGTTGAGTCAAGAATTTGCTTTGAGATTTATAGTTTAGATTATTCATTATGTAAAGTTCTGTAGGAAGCTCTTAATAGAGCTTTTTTTACCGAACTAGACATCTGCTTTTGAATTGGATGACTGGTTGGGTCAAACTAAGGAATCGACCTTTAGTCCTATGCAAAATTGGACGTCCAGTTGATAACCAAACGTCCGACTGTATTCTAACTCTGACAAAAATGGATGCCCAATTGAAAATCAGATGTTCGATTCTCGGAATTTACATGACTAATGACTAGTTTTTTGACCATTTGAGTAAACCAAACCATGAGATCTCACTCCCAACATCTTGTTTCAACCCATAAGGTATAAATAGACATGGTTGAAATTTTTTTAACAAGTTTTTACAACTTCATATTTTTTTAGAGAAGAGATCAAAGCTCCCAAGCTTACTAGTTCCTGAATGCTCTAAACCTTCTAATATCAAACAAAAACTTCTAACCCTTGCCCTCAAACTTGAGAGAACTTATAGTGAGCTTAAACTTATATCATTTTTATTCCTTTTCACTTGTAAATATTTCTAGGTGTTAGGAGCATGAGAGTACAATAGCTCTAGTATAGAGTATCACTTACTCAGTAAGAGCAAGGGGTTGTACGATTGTGGCTTTATCCAAAACGAAGCAACAGGCATGACTTCACCCAAAAGGAAGCGACAGGCATGACTTCATCTTAAGGAAATGACACTTACAGTTTGCAAGTAGATGCAAAGATTTGGCTTCATCTCAAAAAAATAACATCACTAGTTGAGTGATTAAAATTCTTAAGAGCGAGACAAGAGCAATGGAGGATAGAATGGTTTCCAAACTACGTAAATTCAGTACATTCTTTACTCATCTTACTTTACATTTTATTGCACTTGTGATTCATTGGAGTTTGATTGAAATTGCTTGAATTCATGAGTAATTATCTTGGTGTATTATTTTGTGATTTGATCTTCTTTATAATTGGATTTTGTATTTCATAACCTATTTCAAAACCTCCCTCAAAGGTTGCCAATCCAGGGCAATAAAATTATGATTTATGGATTGAATTGGGTTGATTTATTAAAAAGATTGTATTTGATTTTCAAACCTAATTCTCCTTCTCTTAGGTTGCTATATAAGCCAACAATTGGTATCAACGGTAGGTACTCTATTTTTGGTTTAATTGCATAAAGGTTTCAATCTATTTCAATGGTAACTTTTAGTATTTCTCCATCCCTCCAAGAAGGGTAATCCACAACTGGACCTCCTTTATTCAATGGTATTTATTTCAACTATTGAAAGTTAGAATTAGAACTTTCATTAACACCTAGTCTATGATCTTAGGCACATAGTAAAAAAGGAGTATACTCTACTCACCAAATTAATTGATAGTGTAAGAGTTCTCAAGCCTAAAATAAAGTGGAATGATTCAGATAAAAAAATAATTCTTTAAATGCTAAAGCTATGGACACTATTTATTCACTCTTGATCCTAATGATTTTAATAAAATTAGCATATATGAGATAGCTCATAAGATTTAGCATTGTCTTAAGATTACCCATGAGGATACAAGACAAGTCAAGGGGTCTAAAGTGAATATATTGGTCAACCAATATGAATTCTTTAGAATGAAATCTAAAGAGTCAACCAAAATATTCACTCATTTTATGAATATTATTAATAAGTTAAAATTTCTTGAAAAGGTTTATATTGATGGTGAAATGATAAGAAAGATTTTAAGATATCTTTCAAACTCATGGGATCCCAAGATGACCACAATTCAGAAGGGGAAGGATCTTAACAAGTTACCCTTGGAAGAACTCTTGAGGTCACTCATCACTCACGAGATGACCATGAAGGATAGGAGCTAAGAGGAAGAAAATAAGAAGAAGAAAGGAATTGCTCTCAAAGTAAAAAAAGACTAGTAATGATGAGGAAGATAATGATAAAGAAATAGCTTTCATCACTAGAAAGTTCAAGAAATTCCTAAAGAGGAGGCACATGCTAAGAATATTCTCAAGAAATAAAAATAGCTATAGCGATAATGAAGAGGAGGAGGTGTCCATATACTTCAAGCTTAAAAAGCTCAACCATATGAAAGCGAATTGCCCTCTCAACCTTCAATCAAAAAAATTCAAAGAGAAGAAGAAAAAGGCAATGGTGGAAACTTGGGACAATTTAGAAGAAGGAAATAAATATATCTCATCTGATAAAGAGATTACCAACTTGCGCTTCATGGCTATTGAGAACGAAATATGTGATTTAAGTTTTGATGAATTGCAAGATATATTTAAAAATTTATATGCTACATATGAAAAATTACTTCATAAGTATGCTTCTTTAAAACATAAGTTTAATTTGCTTGAAAGTGATTTTGAATCATTGGGCTTGTCTACAAATTCATATAATTACAAAAAATAAATTGAGCTTCTTTGAAAAGAGAATCATGTTCTAAAAACTTTCATAGCATCTTTGACTGCAAAATGAGTTTTGAAATACTTCAAAAGAAAAATTCTGACTTAAAAAAGACTCTTGAAAATTTCTTCCATGGAAATTTTACTTTAAATACGATTTTAGAAACTTAAAGGAACTTAAGTAGATCCAGACTTAGTTTTGCATCTTCTTCTAAATCTTAAGGCACCAAGTACACTTTTATAAATGCTTCAAGTTCTATATCTTCAAAATTGAAATGTAACTATTGTGGCCAAAAATCACATGTCTCCACAAGTTGTCCAATTAATAGAAATTTATCTCTTAAGAAAATTTGGGTACCTAAGGGGATGATTCCTAAAGCTAAAGAATCCAAACTTGTTTGGGTTCCTAAAATATCCTTTACTTAAATAGTATTAGTTAGCTATAAGTGGCCATCATATTTTGTATTTGCTAATTTCGTATGGCCATCTTTCTAGCTAATCCAAAGCTAGGATTTACTTCACTCATTGTTCTATCATACATTGTATTTTCTATTTATTATTGTCATTATTTTACTCTCTAACTTCATCGACCTATACTTAAAAGTGGATTCCATCCCAATATTCTTGATTATTTTTACCTATGCTTTCACTCCAAGGATCAAAGACATAAATGATTTTTAGATAGTGGTTACTCAAGGCATATGTCAAAAAATCTATCTATGTTTGTAAAGTTAAAAAAAAAGATGAAGGACATGTCACTTTGGAGAATAATAGTAGAGGTAAAATCATAGGTATTGGAAATATTTCAATTGGATCTTCTTTAATTAAAAATATTTAGTAGAAGGTCTTAAAAATAATTTACTCTCTATTAGTTAACTACATGATAAAGGTTTTCATATTCTATTTAAATCAAAGGTTTGTATAGTTAGACATGATGATGATGATGATGTTGTAGCCTTCGTTGGTCAATGAGATAGAAATATTTACATTATTAACTAAGATGACTTGAAAAATGAGAAGAATTTTGTAACTCAAGATAGCAATGGATGGCTTTAGTATAAAAGGCTTGGACATGCAAGCATGGACGCTCTAGCTAAAATATACTAGAAGGAGCTAGTGAAAAGTCTACCCAAAGGCAAATTAATTAAGGATCAAGTATGTGATGCATGCTAAATGGAAAAATAAGTGAAGGTCTCTCATAAATCCCAAATATTAAGGCTACTGCAACTCCTTCACTTAGATTTGTTTGAACCAATTAGGACTATAAGTTTAGGAGGTAAGAATTATGTTTTTGTAATAATTGATTATTACTCTAGATTTATATGGGTTTATTCCTTGCATATAAACATGATTCTTTTAATGCTTTTATTGATCTTTACAAATGAATTCAAAATGAAAAGGATTATATGATTTCAAAAATTCATAATGACTATGAAGGAGAATTTGAAAATCATTTGGTTAAAACTATTTCATTGAAAATGGCTTTGAGTATGACTTTTCGGCTTCACACACTTCATTAGAAAATAGAGTAATAAAATAAAATAAAAAAGATCTCTTCAAGAAATGACAAGTCATGTTTAATGAGTACTCTCTACACAAATATTTTTAAGCAAAGGCCATTAACATGGCATGATATATCTTGATTCGAGTTTCCACTCACCCTATTCTTGACAAGACTCCACTTGAATTATGGAATGACAAGAAGTCAAATATTACATATTTTCATTTTTTTTTGTTGTAAATGCTTAATTTTGAATATAAAATACTATTTATCCAAATTTGATTCAAAGATATTTGAAGGCATTTTTCTTGGTTATTCTACTATCTCTAAAGCTTATGGAGCTTCAACAAGTCCTCCATGGTTGTTGAAGAATTTATTACTATCATATTTAATAAAGCTAATGCTCGCTTGGAGAAAAAGACTTTTGATGATGATGTAGAGATCTCCAAAAAGATAAATGACTTGTAAATTTCAGAAAGAAAGGAAGGTGAGGTTAGTAAAAATCAAATGAGAAGAATGTTGGTGATGGAGACAATGAGCCAAAGGAGTAAGAGCATGACAAGGAGTTATCTAAAGAGTGGAGATTCAATAAAAAACATCCAATAGACCAAATTGTAGGTGATGTTGATCAAGGGGTAAAAACTGATCAAGCTCTTAAGTATAATCCTAATCATATTGCATTTCTTTCTTATATAAAACCCAAGAACCTTGAGGAAGCTCAAAAAGATAAAAGTTATATTCTTACTATGCAAGAAGAACTAAATCAATTTGAGCAAAATCAAGTTTGGGAGCTTGTTCAAAGACCAAATGAGTAATCAATTATTGATACCAAATAATTTCATAGGAACAAACTAAGGTGTCATGGTTAGAAGTAAGGCTAGATTAGTGGTCAAAGGTTTTCATCAAATTAAATGCATTGATTTTGAAGAGACTTTTACACTCGTTACTCATTTAGAATCTACTCGTATTTTACTTGTATTTACTTATTATAAAAGTTTCAAACTATTTCAAATGGATATGAAAAGTACTTTCTTAAATAATTTTTTATCCGAAAAAGTTTATGTTGAACAATCTTCTAGTTTTGAAGATTTAAATTTTCTAAATTATGTTTTAAAATTTAAAAGGACATTATATGGTCTCAAGCAAGCACCAAGAGCTTGGTATGAGAGACTTAATTCCTTATTAATTTTAAATGGTTTTAAAAGAGGTTACATAGACACTATATTATTTCTTCTTAAAGTGCATGATGTTTTATTGGTCGTACAAATTTATGTTAATGATATTATTTTCAGTGCTACTAATAAAAATCTTTGTGAGTTATTTACAAACACTATGAAAAAGGAGTTCAAGATGAGTATGACAGGAGAATTACACTTCTTCCGTGAACTCCAAGTACAACAATGAAAAATAGTTTATTCATCAACCAACTCAACTACACCAAGGAGTTACTTAAAAGGTTTGACATGAATGAAGCCAAAAGCTAAAAGGACACCAATGAGTCCTTCAACCAAGTTGGACAAGGATGAAGATGGTGAAAACATTAATGAACAGTGATATAGAGGTATGATTAGTAGTTTATTATAAATTACCGCAAGTAGACCTGACGTCATGTTTAGTATTTGCTTATATGCTAGATTTTAAGCATCTCCTAAAAAATCATATCTAGTTACTGTAAAATGCATACTTAGATATTTTAAGGGTACACTGGACTTAGGATTATGGTATCCAAGAGATGAGTACTTTGACTTGATTGGATTTTATGACACAGACTATGCCGATTGTTGTGGTACATGTTAGTTTCTTGGAAAGTCTCTAATTTTATGGCATTCCAAGAAACAAAACTTAGTGGCACTTTTTACCATTGAAGCCAAGCAGGTAGCTGTTGGATATTGTTGCTCTTAAATTTTGTAGATGAGGCAAACAATTCTAGATTTTGGTTGTGATTTTTCAAATATACTAATTTATTGTGATAATAATAGTACAATTAGTTTATCCAAAAATTTGATACAATATTCTCATTCTAAACATATTAATATTTGTTATCCTTTTCTTTGAGATTATGTTTTGAAAAAAGATATTTCATTGATTTTCATTAAAATTGATCATCAACTTGCGAATATTTTCACAAAACCTTTAGATGAGATGCGATTTTATTTCACTCGGAATCTTATTGGTATTGCTAAGCTTACTTGAGTTTTTGAACTTTTGAATGTGAGCTTTAAATTCTCATTTCTAAGCTTAACAAGGGTTTGAATCTTATCTGAAATAGACACCCATTTCAGAATGGACGGGTTCAGATGAGTCAGAATTGCCTTCAACTTTCTATTAGATGCCCGCTTGCAAAATGGATGACTGGTTTAGAAATTTACTGCACCGTCAGAGTTTCTGTTGAACACCCATTTTCAAATAGACATATGTAGACACTTGTAGGGCCCAATTTTAAGTTTTTAAACCCTAGCCACCAGGCCCTGTTCATCATTCTCACTTGCATGCTCTTTCTCCAATAACACTCTTGTGCTTTTGGATGCAAATCCTTAGCGATCCAAGCCTCCCATCTCTCTTTTACCCCTTGTCCTTCAATCTTTCCTCTCCCCCCTTTCTCAAATTCAAGTTTTTCAACCACAATGGCTAAGAGAATCAAACAACTTGTCTCCAAGAATAGAAATGGCAAGGGTTCATTATCTCATCCAGGTAATGATGGTTTTCCACCCGAATAGTTCCTTGTATGGTGAACTTTAATGATCTAGCCTCTTTGAATATTAGATCTTTATTTTCTTTTCAAGAATGGATTCCATTATTTACTAATCACAAGACCTATCATGACTATGATGTTTCATATCTTTTTTTGCAAATGGGTCTTTTAGTGATCGTACTACGACTCTTTAGACCTCTTATAGGGATAAGGACATGATTGCGACACCCGTAGTCCTAGGGGTCATTTTTAGTGTTCTTGTAGATGGGGAGCGATTGATCAAGACTTGCAGATAGCTGAGCCACCTTCCTTCATATGCCTTAATGGTTAAGGCCTTATTTGAGGAAAATTGGGGTGATGCCATACATAGGCTTTAGTTGAATCTCCTCTTACCTCGTACCTATGTTCTCCATTAGATTATTGCCTACACCATCCTTCTGAAGGGTGGGCATCGAGACAAGGTTTCCTTCATTGAGCTGTATTTGATCTATTACTTATTGAGTCAATGCAAGGTTAGCCTACTATATCTTATCCTTCATCACATGGGTCATTACATTAGCCACTCTCATGCGGACCTTGAGGAACTTCGAAGCTCTTGTTCCTACCTGTGATCTTTCTCTCTACCACACCTTCACTCCTACCGACACCTTCTCTCACTTGGACCTTAGCTTGAGAGATGGTGTCTGGATCTAAGGATCAACCAATGAAGAGTGTGAGGAGTCCAAGTCTAACGAGGGCAAGCATGAACAGCGACCAAGTCCTGCATGGGCTGGATGTGGATTTGAGACTGATTTTACTGCAAGGTTGGCACATATCAAGGACATCACTACAGCATAGCTGAGTAGGTGATTGAACTCTAGACTTCGTTGGACAAGTTTCACACCTCCTTGGATGGGATGTCAAAGATGCTTCACACCCTACTGGATTACACGACTCCGACTCCTAAACAGATGCTTGGACCTAGTCCTTAGTCTTCAATCTTCTTGATTTTATGTCTCTAAGTGTTAGTTATGCATGTGGATCTTGTTTTTAGTTTTACATATTGGTGGTTTATTTACTTTGAGAATGATTCTTTATTTGATTGACCGATAACTTATGGTTTATGGATTAGTGTATTTTTGACTTGCTAGTTATTTATAACTATTTTGGATTGTTATTTTTTTATTTCTTGGATATTCCAATCTTAAGAATGCATTAAGTTAGAAGGAGCTGCTTGGTAGTTATTTACAAGTTATGGTTTACTTATGTTTTATTGTTACTCTATCTTGTTGGTTCAGTAGATGACTATGCATGTAACGACTAGTCTTTTGGCTATTGGAATGAATCAAACGGTGGGATCCCACTCCCAATGATTTGTTTTTGACTCAAAAGGTATAAATAGAGTGAAAAGGGCTTCATTTAACAACTTTTGATAAGTTTTACATCTTCTCATACTTGAGCCAATGTTCAAGCCCTCTTTCACTCTCTAGCCTTGATTGAGCTCTAAACATTTTAATATCAAACCAATTTTCATTGCTCTTTCCTTTTTTCTTGAGAGATTTTTGTAAGAGCCGAAATTGTAACATCTTTTTTTACTTTCTTTCACTTGTAATTCACCTCAAGGTTGTTTGATGCTGTTGAGAAATTTTAACTCCGGATTGGAGATGTTTCATGCCAGTTGAGTAAGAGGAGTTGTATAGTGTTAGCTTCACTAACAAAATGACACACTAGTGAATTGTTAAAATCTTCAAGAGTGAGACAAGTGTTGTGGAGTAATAGTGGTTAATCTCCGAACCACGTTATATTATAGTGCACTCTTAATTTTTTTCTATTTAATTACTTGCATTTTTAAATGCTTGAGGATCGGATTTGAATTATGATTTTTGAATTGAATTGGGTTGATTTATTAAAAAGATTATATTTGATTTTAAAATCTAATTCACCCTTCCACTCCATTTCCATATCTAGCACTTGACTTCAGTCATCATAGATGAAACAAATGAGAATAAGTTGCTTTTGATAAAGGAATGAACAGTGACAAACCATATGGATCAGATTTCAATGTGGTTATAACAAGAGCAACAATATCTTCAATATCTTCACATCAAGAATATATTGTGTCCTCCAAAGAGACAACATTTATCTCTCTTCTGTATTTTTTTCAAATAAGTTAAAGGCAAAGCAAAATCTAAAATATATACCCATAACAAGATGGCAACTACAAGCAAGAGTAGAAATGCTTTTCCTCACATTATTGTCATCTATATCTCAAATGAGTTGATCAGTGGGAGTCTTCTCTCCTTGAGGACAGAGAGGGAGTATCATGCGAAGTCCATGAGATTGTTGATGTTGTGGAGGGATCAGTCCTTGGAGTTGAAGATGAAAATGGTGCTTACCTCAACCTTCTTGGCCAGACAAGTAGCGAGATTGAACATGAGTGTAGGCAAATTTAGCTATCTTAGTATATGATGGTATAAGAACAACACTGCTGACTTGTTTCTCACCAAGTCCTCAGCCATCGACCATATCATACCTTTTCTCATTCTACACAACTAAATCCTAGAAAACCGCTAGTCAATACATGAAAAAAAATCAAATTTAGAAATATACCATGATAAAATATGAAATCATAGTGAGAAATTTGATAAGAAGTGACAACGTAGATACTATTGCCAAGAGAGATCGCGATGTGAAATCGGTAGTCAGAAAAGGGGAGAGAAATCACGGATGGCCGGATCTTGGGACGGGATGCAAGCAATTTCGAGCAAGGATGAGATGCAAGCGATCTTGAGCAAGGACTCAAGCACAATCAGGATACTCTGGAAGACATTTGATTTTACTAATGTTGAATTATTTGATCAGCTTTATTTTAACTTTCCCAATTTGTACGAATTTCACCAAAACACCTTAGATCATGGAAGTCACATTTCACTCACTTTAAATTACCTATACCAAGCACCCAAAATCACGAAAGTCGCAAAACTTATAATTCCCCCATTTCCATACTAATTAACTAATGAGTTATTTATTTATTCGAAAGTGAATGAAAGTATGAAAAATTTATTTTCTTCACTTCCGACGAGTCGTAAGAGAATTACTTTTTGTTTTGATGAAAGCATATTTTGAATGTGTAATTATTAGTATGTCAAAATTTATTTGTTAAAAATTTTCACAAATATTTTTTAAAATTATATTATTATTGTATGTGAGATTATTGTTGTTGTTGCTATTTAAAATATCATTAAATCTACTTGTAGAACTTATTTCACAAAAAAAACATAAAAGCAAAATTTAATTTATTTTTCGCTATCAAGTCGTAAGTGGTAAGAACTAAACTAATTTCTACATTCCACTTTTGAATAATCAAATATTAAATATGAGGAAAATAATTTCACTTTAAATTATTTCTCCCCACTTTACAGCAACCAGACAAGCCTAAACAAAGTGCTCACTACTTTAACTTTCTCTTTTTGATCAATTCTCCAACTATGATAATTTTCTCCACTTTTATGTTACCAAACACTACCTTGGTAAAACTCCAACACCTACCTAGCTAACACATTCAACTTCTAATGCGGCGCATTTGATCTGGCTGCGCTACTGCCCAAGTGTACTGCGTTTTCCGTAAGATGATTGTGGTGCAGGTGGTGGAACTGATCTGAAAAATCATTGATGGGGAAGATGCAGTGGCCGTGGTTAACCAGGAGGAAATAATATGTACTCGCACTCCTTGAAACCTAGACCACCTCTGTGAATTTCCATCCCGAAAAAGTACGACGGCTGAATTCGGTGTTCTTAATCCGAACCAGTTCATTTTAAAAAGAAATTGGACCTCTACATCGTTGTCGACATCTCATGCCTGGTCAATAACGGAACGGCAGGAGCACACCTGGAAGCTCCCGAGTTGGCTATGCTAGCCATGGCTCACTGTTCTGCTTCTGCTAATGACTTGTGGGTCAAGAAGCCTGTTCTTACTTCTTACCGAGTAGACCACCGTGCGCGCTTTTGCTTTCTTCAGATAGTTGGTGGAAAAGCAGAGTAAAGGCGTCACACATCATCAGCTCTCGCATTCTTCCTCTCCATGCTCCCACGGTATAAATTCAGGATGGTTTGAGCATTGCATTACATTTCTCTCCGTCGCTCTTTTTGTTCTTCCTCTTCTTTATACTGCATTGTGTTCGTCCTGTAATGCAAAAACATGGTTGCAGGAATTAGTTTCACTTGTCTTCTTTCCATTGTTCTGTTGTTCCCTGCTCTTTCCAGCTCTCAGAGCACCTTCACTAGCTCCAAAGCAACCTACTGTGGCAGCCTGGACTGCAAGGGAACTCTCAGTATTCTCGTGTCTATCAAGTCAGGAAAGTGTCATCCACAAGTGCATTATCAACCAGATGTGATTAAATAGACCACCTGGGGCTTGCGATATGGAGCATACGGCAGAGATATCAATGGATCAGGTGCAAAAAACCTGAGCTATGCAAGATTATGGTCTAAGTTGGTGGTCACTGACCACGGTGCATCAGACAGTGCCGACTTCGTTCTCAGCACCCACGGAAGCCAAACTCAATTCTAATGGCGCCACTGATATTGAATACAGAAGGTAAATTAAAACTGGAGGTGCTTACATTCCTGCTCTTTTACATATTTCATCTGACGGATCAATATTGTATTGGCTCTGCAGGATATCATGCCAGAATCCAGGGAACAACCTCATGTGCTAGGTCACAGAGCACAGCAAGCATCCAAATTAGTTGACCCTTGTTCTGTACCAAGCTGGGAAGAAAGACAGTGCTTGTTGAAGTGTGGCAGGTAAGCGACCAGTGACCACTTTTCTTTTTGGTAATGTGACCAGTAACCACTTAGTAATGTAAGAAGTCCTGCTAACAAATCCATGCAGGACTCCAAACAGTGGAGGCCAATGGGACTGGCCTATGGTCCAGTGTGAGATGCAGTGTACCCAACAAGGTGAGTCTACAAGTGAAGAAGGGGAGGTGGAATGGGTGCAGCTGACAGGCTGTCATTCCTAGAGATGGGAAGGCTGGAGTTGCATATGACACCTCCCTACAGCTCACCTAAGTCATGTGGATGGCTGTCTGTTAGCAAATTTATCTATTATTATTGCTAGTTTCACTAGCAAGAATAGAAGTGGGTCCAATGTACATCTCTACAGTATTCTGATGAATAAAGATGCTTTTCCAAATGACCAAAACCAGATGCTTCTCATGTTCTAATCCAGTAAATGCATCCTCACAACAGGCTGTTCAAGCAATGAGATGAAACAGAATAATATCTCAACAGCTTTGAGTTAAATGCAACAGTATACTATAGTTCCAATAATCTCCTATCGGAAATAGAAAAAAATACAATCCCAATAATCATAAACTGGAAAGAACATAAAGGCGAAACAGGTAACTAGCAGAAACCACAAAGTCAAGACAGTAATTATAGTTAAATGGCTCAACTTAGATACAGAGCGCCTGCAAATTTGTAATACATGCAGAAAGAAACCCACTAGTGAGTAGTTCAAAGATAGTTGCATTGAGCCAATGGACAAATTCTCACCCATTGAGACATAATTTTACTTGACATCCTTGCTGGGTGGAACAGGTACTCCGAAGTGCAAAAGATTTGAGTGATCGCCAGCAGGATATGTTAGAACCTATAGTTGCTGTATCCTCCTAGTTCGAAGGACCCATATCTACCATATAAATGGGATGAGGAGACAGAACCTGATGGTTGAGAATATGATGATCTAAAGCTTGCATCAAGGCTTCCATAACCACTAGCCTCTGGTTCTCTATGCCCAGCAATAAAATCCTACAATTAAATGAACAGCAAATCATTTGAGCAGCTCAACAAGTTCCTGATCTTTTCTAACATTATAGCACTCATAAAACACATTTCATGAAATAATGCGGGGAAACCTTAGGTTAGCCAGAATACCTGAATGAGCTGCTGAGCAGTCTGAACCTCTTGAGAAGTACCCTTGATCTCAACTATTATCTCATCAGGAAAACCAGCAATCTCCTTAACTGTGAGAAGTGCTCCACTGGTACGGCGTATAAAAGCGATTTTCTTCCCTTCAACACCAATAATGTCCTCAGCATACATCAGTGGGATCTGCATAGTCTGTGTAACCTGAATCCAATATGTCAAGTAACTGGTATAGGGCATCAAATACACGAAAAAAAGGTTCAAAGAAATGGATCACCTGAGAAGCAGAAAAATATATAGAGAGAGAAGAAGACGAAGAAGCAGAGAAATTTAACCACCAAAGAGTAAAGAAAGATAACAATAAGAACAACTGACAACAGCTTGCATGATGCACATACAATCAAGAAAAGAAAATAATTTCCCAGCTTACACATCAATATACTCCAAAACATATTCACATATTTGCTATAAACTTAAAAGGGACTAGCTTGAATTACTTGAAAGTAAGCTTTAATTTTAGTGAACCATATCTATGATATATTAGAAATGCAAGTCCTAGTATGCCGATGGATTTTACATGTAGCTCCAACCAATCAATTCCTGAACATATATTTTTAAGAACAGGTATCCACAAACATAAAAAAATGATCAATGCATTAAATGAAACAAAGTTTATTAAAAAAAAAAAGACCTGGGTAACTAATGCACCAGAAGCACGTCCAAACCCAGGGGACTGTAATCCAGAACGACCAGGGTCTCGACCATACAACAGCATCTCACTACGTGGAACCTGTGGATCTAGATGAGATTCACGATCAACGAACAAAGGATCCCACTTTAGCGACAAAGGATAATCACTGCCAATTACTGGTTGTTTTGCACTGTTCACCAAGGAATGTGCTTTATCACCCCATGCATCAACTGAATGTTCTTGGCTGAATCGCATCTTCAACTGATCGCAGAGAGAGAAGGAGACAGAGAGCAAAACATCAGCACTTCACAAAGATGAATTACATAAATCGTACAAAGAAAAACAGGCCCAAACTTACATTCTTTTCAAATAGCGGAAGCACTGAGTGATCAATCAAAAACTTCCGAAGATGCCCAACTACAGCCTCTAGTGCTTTAAGAGCCTTTAAGGACTCACCTTGTATCTCTATAACTCTTTCATCAGTAGTTGCATATAATGACACCTCATCTATGAAAAAAAGGTTATCATCTCACCCTGCATTCTATGTATGTACAGTATACTGACTCTTAGTGTCAAAAAGGAAGAGTAAATTATCAACCACTGGATCCTAAGAGATATATAAAAAAAATTTCAGCATTTCAAATCTTCAAAGATAGACGAGAAAAAAAAAATCAATCATCAGCAACAAAGCTTTGCAGCATAAAATCATATGAATGCTCCTTGACGGAAAACATCCATGATCACCACCCATATAGAAAATTTACAATCGAACATGTGCGGGTTACTTCTAGATCCTCACTTTCCACTTTCCAAATGTCAGTTTCTGGCATTCCATTATTCAAGACACAAGACAAGACCACTCATATGATCACAGGTGATACACCCAATAATGGAGGCATCACTAACTAAGGCATTTCTTAATGTGAAATATAGGTCAAATATTTAATTTCTATAAAGGTTCATATAGAAAAATTGTCAAAAGCACACAATTTTGAGTAAGCTGGCATTCAGAGGAAACATACAGCATTAAGAGCATATCAGTTTGAAAGAAAAAAAATCAGAGACTCCTAAAGTTTTATGTATTGCACATGCTTGGGTTATGCTCTTTCACCTATGCAGAAGTTCAAAGGAAAGTAAATAACATCGGAAAAAATAGGATTCAAGCACATACCTCCAGATAATACTTTTACAGAGGCACCTGAATTTTCCTGAATTGACTTAATCACACTCCCCTGCTTTCCAATCAAACTAATGGCTTGCGAAGATGCCACCAACAATCGTACAGTACACATTGCAATGGATGCCTCATTTGGAGCATCACTCTCAATTTCAGATATACCATTAACTCGTTTGAAGACCCGGAGTGCAGCTTCCATTGCTGGAGAAACTTCTGCTTCTGGTTCTTCTCTCCCACTTACCAGAACCTAAAAATGAAAATACAATCAAAAAAAGGTCCAAGGTCCAAGGTCCAACAAACACAAGATGTTCCAATGACACAGAAAGCATGCACCTAGTGGTGTTACCACAATAAAAAGAGAGAGGTGATAGAAAAAAGTGATGTTCCAATGGCCCAAATAGCTATCATCTAGTTTACCAAGAATAAAGGAACTTATAAGCAACACTTCGTTCAACTAGTTGCTGTTGTCAATCTGACACATTCACATAGTACACAGCACAAGGCAATCCCAAAAAGCTAAAACATTCACCAACTCCTATCACGTGTTACTGTGACAAGAAAATCATAATTCTGAAAGATTTAAGCTTTACAACTGTTAACAGAATGCAAGAATCTGCACATGTCAATATGGCATTTTATCAGTTCATTGTCTCTCTAGTAACTCTTATATTAGTTAATTTTCTTCAGGTTATTCTCTTTACATGCTTCGATAATCTGTGGTCACGATTCTTGTTACTTGAGAAATGCAAAACCATGAAAAATCATACAAAGTTGAAACCCCGTTCAAGTGAAGAAAAGACAGCAGATTAGTCGGAGCTCACGATGCGATCAGGGTTGCCAACGGGGCCATCAAGGATGCGAACTCGAGCACGGGTCTCCTCGCAGAGCTTCTTGACGAGCTCACCCTTGTGCCCGATGATGCCGCCCACCTTCGCCACCGGCACAATCAGTCGGAACACGTTTTCCCCAGGCCACCCCGGCCACCTCTTCTCCTCTTCGCCGCCCTTCTCCTCCGCCGCATCCAGGGTCGACGGCGACTCCATCGTCGGCTCGGCGGGATCTTCTTCTTCGGCGGGATCTTCTTCTTCTTCATCTGTGACGAGCTCGGGATCAGACTCAGCAGCCTCAGAATTTTCCGGCGCCGAGCCGTTGCCGGCAGGAGTTGCTGCCATTGGTGAGGCCATAATACGAGACGAAGGGGAAGGATTAGGGTTAGGGCTCGGAGAAGAGAAGAGGGAAAAAGAGGTTTTTTTCTTTGTTTTTCGGGGTCGGAATTATGAACCGGAAATTCTGCTTCGTTATTATCTAGTGTAGCGTTACTTGGTGCTCGCACGCGTGAACGAGGGCAAGTGAGCACGTGACGAGATGACCGGGTTGGTCCGGATTAACCTTTCGCGGCTGAACCGGAGATTCTTGTTGTTTTTTTTATCGATTTATGACTTAGTGCAGTTATATATACAAATTCATCAAAAATTATAATTATATTAATACTTTAGAAAATTATTTAAAAGAATCCTAAAATTTTTTGAATTATGTGATCGGCCCCTACTTTTTCAAATTTGTTAGTCCGTCCTTCTAGTCCATTTTGTTAGTGCATTTATCTCTTCATATTCGAAAGGTGCACATCCACAAGAAAATTATTTCACCATCCTTATGCACATTAATAAAGGTTCTCTAGAGAAAGAACTAATAGTATTTTTGATGTGATTCAGGGTTGGTTTTGGCGCTATTACAAGCTAAATATTAGCATCATATATAAGAATATTCAGGTATAATTTTAGTGGCACTAATAGTGCTTAGTGTTTTAAAATTGCTCTCTCATTATTAGTCGAAGAGAAGAATTTTGAGAAGATTTCGGTAAATTTCTGTTGGAATTCGCAGTGGAAAATTTACGAATCACCTTATTCTCAAACAACACAAGAAACGAGAAGTAATATAAGATAAAAAAAAATAACAAGATAAGGTAGCAAGAGATCTACTATCAAAAGAAGTCTTTTACAAGAGTTTACAAAAAATACTTCTCAAAAAAGACTTAGCAAAAAGAACCTCTTGATCCGACTTGTAGTTGACAATTTTTTATTTTTTACATCTAAAATTTTGCATGTTTTAAAGTCATCACTACATTTGCATCATCCCAGTATACATTCTTTCCATCATCCTCTTGATGCTTAAGTAGAACCAAACTAAAGAATTCAATTATTTGATCTACTTTGACTAGCTTGGTAACTTCGAAAATTTATCCCCTCTTATAAGAATAGTGACAGTTTCTTGGACCATAAGAAGACATTATGTTCCTAAGGTGTCTCCATTAAACCCCTGCTTCTTCTCTCTTTGTGCATGATAATCATAAGCAACCTTACAAGTCCCTGAATTGATCTAAGCTCCCAATATACTAAATCAATCTCTTAACTCTTTTTGAGGCCATCAAGTTAGTCAAAAAGTTGATTAGTTTATCCTCAAATCTAATTGTCAATGTACCCATGACTTGCACTTTATTTCAACATCTCGCCAAAAAGGAGCATCTATAGATACCCATATTTTTTATTCTTTAAACCCCAGATATGTAACCTTAAACTGACCGAATTGGCTAAATCTCATAATTTAAACTCTTACTCGATATCATGATTTTTGAGAACTTTATTTGTGAAAGTACCATGCCTCAATTAACCTTCTCATGTTTTAAAATATCTTAGATTTATATTTTTGAAAAAAGTAGTGCTTTAATTTTTAAAATTAGGCTTAATTGAGATTTAAGTTTTAAAAAAATATTTATAAAAATATATTTTTCGAGAGTATATTTGCAATAGTATCATACCTCAATCATCTTTCTCATACTTTTAAACATTTTAGATTTGCATTTTCAAAAAATTTAATACTTTAATTTTGATCATGATTTTACAAATTTTAGAGACTTATTTATAAAATTACACTTTTCAAGTATTAATTTACAAAATTTATATTATTTGTTGTAAAATATCTTGAATTTGATGTTTTAAAATCATCTAGTGTAAAATCACACTAAAATGGACTTATTTGTCAAAAATTACTTTTTAGAGATTTATTTATAAAATTACAATACATTTAAAAATCTAGACTTTTATGTAAAAATACACTAGGAAAAATGGATTGAAATCCATTTGAAATTGGGTTGAAAAATAGACTAAAAATGAGTTAAAATGGGCTAAAAATGAACTAAAAAGTTCAAAATCCAAAATCCAAAATATGATCTTTGAAATTACGATTTTTTTTTTTTCAAAATTCGAACTTGGGGCAATAGTGAGATGCTCCCCCGTGCACAACCCCCCCCCCCCCCCCCCTCTCCTCCTCCTCTTCTCCTCCTTCCCTTTTCAACCCTCTTTCTTTTTTGATGGGATTTCATCCAACTTTTGATCCAAGTTCTCTATAGTCCAAATTAATGACATAGCGCATGTTGATTTAGTCGTATCTTGAATTCAGATTTTTCGGAGAGTCCTAATTTAGGAAGTGATTTTGTGGGTCTAATACTTTTCTAAATTTATCTCGTACTAGAAGATTTAGATTAGTGGGATCCTTATTTGAATCAATCTTCTACTTTGACTAAAACTCGGTTAGGCCAATTTATAAATACTTTATTCATCTAAGAATTTCATAGTAGTAAGATAAAGAGACAGATTAAAATTCTCAAAACGTCTTATGACAGCTAAACTACTTAGTCTCTTATGAGAGTTTGTGATATTATAGTTTCATTTTTATTATTATAATATTCTTTTCTTTCTTATCAATGTAATATTCTCCGGATCGTCTTCGCTCGTAGAGTAGATCGTAGACTGAATCACATAAATTTCTTATGTGATATTTTCTTTTTTTTTCTTTTCTTCTTCTATATAGTGAATTATGGTGGATATCGATATTTCACGCAATAAATTAGTATCAGAGTTTCGTTCAATATGTCTATTATAAAGTTTGATGTAGAGAAATTTAGTGAAAAGTAAAGGTTTTTTATTTTGTAAGCAAGAGTTCGTGCAATCCTTATTCAACAAGGGATGAGAAGCACATTAGAGAATATCAAATCTAAAGATATCATCGAAGGTATCTATGGAAACCAGAAGGCTAATGCACACACTATCATCCTCAGTCTGACCGATGAGATAGTCTATCCATTTCTTGATGAAATATCACCTTCAGAGATATAGAAAAAAGTTAAAAAAATATATATGAGTAAGTCAATTTCAAATTGAGTTTACTTAAAGTAAAAATTTTTGAATTTTTGAATTAAAAAATGTATGAATATAGTTAATCATCTTAATACTTTTGATAGATTAGTCTTTCAATTATTAAGCATTGACGTTAAAATTGACGTTGAAGAAAGGTAATTATTTTATTCTCATCTCTAACTCTTAAGAATCTGGAAACTACTCTCATGTATAGTAAGGATTTGAAATTTGATGATATTTTTACTATCTTTTTATTTGATAAATATTTGAAAAAGATTAAAAAGAATGAGTCACATTCAGGAGCACTGCTTGCTAGAGGTTGTACTAAAGAAAAATCAAACACAAGTCATTCTAGATCCAAATCCAAAGAAAAGAATTACATATACTATAAGAAAATGGGACATGCAATTGAAGAGTGTTTGAGAGAGATGTAGTGTTTGATGAAAGTGGTATGTTAAAATCTCTCAAAAAAAAGTCCTAGTGATATAATTTAAGTAGAGGTGGAGCCTACAGTTCCTTCATAAGAAGATATTCAAGGTGTGTCAAACTCTCAAAAGAATTCTTAGAGTCAAGTTAAAATTTCTGAGAAGACTCCACTTCAAAGATCTCAAAGGTATGGTTTTGAAGATATGGTAACTTTTACTTTATTTACTGACAATGGTGATCCTTCTTCCTATATACAAGTAGTGTAGGATAAGATTTTTTTTCAGTGGTAAGTTGCTATGAAGAAAGAGATAGAACCATACTTGGGACTCAGTAAAATTACCAGAAGGTAAAATAGTAATTAGTTGTAAGTGAATATTTCGGAAAAAAAAGGATTTTTCTGAGATAGATGGTGAAAAAATTTAAGGCCCTTTAGTTGCAAAAGGATATTACAAAAGGAGGATGTTGACTTTAATAAAATTTTTTCTCTTGTAGTTAAATATACATCTATTCATTTTCTACTTGCTTTAGTTACTTTTCATAATCTTGAGTTAGAATAGCTTGATGTCAAAATCATCTTTCTGCATGGAGAATTGGAAAAGCAAATTTTTTATGCAGTAGCTTGAAGGATTCATCCAAGAAGGCAAGAAAAATTATGTTTATAAGTTGAACAAATCACTTTATACTTTGAAATAGTCTCCAAGGCAATGGTATAAAAGATTTGACAATTTTATGTTGGGATAAAGTTTTATCCATTATAAACATGATTGATGTGTCTATTTCAAAATCATCTTTCTTTATATTGATGATATGCTTATTGTTGCTTAAGGCATATCTCTACTTAATGATCTAAAGCTTATAATGAAAAAGAAATTTGAGATGAAAGATTTAAATGTTGCAAGAAAGATTCTCGATATGGAGATTGTCAGGACCGAAATCATGACAAGTTATGGCTTAAATAGAGCAAGTATCTCGAGAAGATTATTTCTCATTTTGACATGTAGAATTCAAAACCTGTTAATACTCCTTTGGCATCCCATTTCAAGCTTTCAGCTCAACTATGTCCTTCTATGGACAAGGAGTATGCATACATGGAGAACATATCATTCTCGAGTGTTGTTGGAAGTCTAATGTATGTTATAGTGTGCACAAGACCTGATATTACATAAGCAGTCAACATTGTTAGTTGTTATATGATAAATCTAGGAAAAGAACATTGACAAGCTGTGAAGTAATTATTAAAATATATCAAAGGTACTCTGAGACTGATCACCTTACTTTCGAGCTTGCATTCTTGAAGTCAACTTAGAATTTGAGTGTAAAAGATAAGTCTAGGGCTTCCAAAGCTGCTTCACATCATCATTGACTCTCCCTTCACTCTTAGTATCACCTTTCATTTTGAAGATTTTGCCTTTAGGAGAGAAGAGGTTTTTCTAAGGAAAATATTTCTTTGGATACATGGCATTCCAAAGAGCACATAACACTTCACTTTTTGAGTTAGTTAATTGATAAGTATTATATGTTGCCCTTTGTAGTTTTGATAATGACCAAGCTATGTATTTGATCATATCTTGAGCATGTGTAGCTTGTAGCCAAGCCAAGTTCGAAATGAAGATTAAGCCCATTCAGAGCCTCAAATGCAAATAAACTTAAAGATAATATTGAAGTTGAGGTGTGATGGTAGTTCAGCGGATAGAGCTTGAAGATTTAAAGATGGCTTGAAGAAAGCTCAAGAGATCAAGCTTGGATCAACTAGATTTAGATTTTCATTTGTTTAGCCGAGTCAAGAATTTGTTTTAAGATTAACTTTTAGAGCTTTTGGTTAGCATTCAAACTAATCTTGGAATGTCTTTACTGACTCATTATTTAACCTAAGATTAGTTTGAGATGATGTCAAGTATGAACGGTAGTCTCTCTATTAACTTCAAATGCCCGAACTTCTTGGTTTGGATGTCCAAAGGTAGTAGAAATAGCTCTAGAATTTATGATAGCTTCAAACATCAGAACACTAGGATCGAACGCCCAAAGTTTGAAAGTTGTAACTTTTGAAAAATTCATGCTCGAAGTTCATTCACTCAAGGCTTTGGTTAGATGCCCAAACCTGTGATGTTCGAATATCTGAACCTTATTATCAGATGACCAAACCTCTAACATCAATATAACAACTAGTTTAATTTTTAACTATTGAAATTATTCAGATGATCGAATGCAGTAGAGACAACCTAGGGTGATTCCCAAATGGATATTTCTTGCTCCAACAATTATATAAAAGCTTGGGACATCTTGGCTTAAAGAGAAAATAAATTTTGAATATCCTTAGAGCAACTATCCTCCTTCCAAAGCCTTCTAGCCCCAAGAGTGCTCTTAGCTTTCTAATCTCAAGCTTGCCCTTATTCTTATCATAAGAGACTTTATAGTGAGCTTAAAGATAATATCTTTTGTCTCTTTTTCACTTGTAAACACTCCTAGGTGTTGGAGTATAAGGGTACAATGGCTCCAGTATGGAGTTTTACTTGCTCAGTGGGAGCAAAGAGTTGTACGGGCATGACTTTACCCTAACAGAGCAACGCGCGTGGTGTCATTCTAAGGAAATGACACTTGCGATTTGTAAATAGATGTAAAAACTTGACTTTACCTCAAAAAGTGACATTACTAGTGGAGTAATTGAAGTCATTAGGATTGAGATAAGGATTATAGAGTAAGAGCGGTTGATCTCCAAACCACATATATCAATTCACACTCTTTCTACTTTCCCTTTTACCTTTTGCACTTGATTTTATATTGATTGAAAAGAATCTTATATTGATTGTAGATTAATCATTCTCTTATCTTTAATTGTCTTAGTAATTCTATTTGAGTTTTGATCATCTACTGGGCTTGAAGTACTTTTAAGTTCATTGTGTTCTTAATGAAAACTTATTTTAGTATTTGAAAACCTATTTCTCATCTCAAAGGTTGCCATCTTAGCAAATATTATAGGGATAAGCTCTTGTGATCACATATGGTCCCTCCCAATTACGCTTTAGCTTTTTTTTGTCTTTTAGTGGAGTGATGTGCTTCAACACCAAATCCCCTCTCTCGAACTTGCACTCAATCACCTTCTTCTAGTAGAATTGCATATTCATTGCTAGTAAACTTGTACGTGATTGGTTGCACTTAATCGTCTTAAATCTAACAATTCAAGCTGGCTAAGAAGAGACTCCTATATTCTCAGTTAGACTTAAGTTATTTTGCATTGCTATTCTAGGTGATGGGATTTAAATTTCATATAGTACTATTATCTCAATTCTGTATATTAGTACAAACGGTATCCGTTGGGGTACATATAAAAATATGATAGGTCTATAGAGTCTCATCTACTTTATCTATCCAATCTGATTTTTTGTTGGCTTTCACTATCTTTTTAATAATCTTAGTTAGAGTCTTGTTAGTAGTTTTAGCTTGACCATTACCTTGAAAGTAGTAAGAAGATAAATGATGTAGCCCAATAGAAAAGTGCTTATATAAGTCCTGCATTGTAGTCCATTGTTTGTCACAATCATCTTTGGCATATCAAACCGAGCCAAGATATTGCCCTTAGTGAATTGAACCACGTTTGTTGCTTTGAACTCCTCAAAATATTCACTTTCAACCCATTTAGTGAAATATTTAATTATAATTAGGATGGAATTTCTTTTATGACTAATGGCATTCTCTAAAAATAACCAGACCACATCCATAGCTCACATTGAAAATGGCCATGGTGCTGATAGAGTATATAGAGGGGATGCTAGAGCATGGATTTTTTTTAACATGGATATGGCATTCTTGGCATCTGCTTACCAAGTCCCAATAATCTTTCTTCATTTTAGGTCAATAGTATCACATTTTAATGATCTTTTTGGCTAGTATTTGTATATTAACATGGCCTCTATATACTCCTGCATGAGTTTCCTCAAGAATATGGGTGGGTTTCTTCTCATCTAGGCATCTTAGTAAGGCCCTATTGAATGACTTTTGTAAATGGTGTCACCTAGGATCACATATCCAGTTATCATTCTTCTAACTACTTCATGACCATCTATGGTAGCATACTCAAGAAAAACTCCCATCTCTAAGAAATTCTTGATGTCATAAAACCACAGGTTCTTATCACTATAGATATTTACCAACTCTATTAGGAGGGTGTGAGTTGTAACTTTTTTTCATTTTTAAATAAGTGGGTCACTTGACTTGAGCATTAGTTGCAGGTTCTTTTAGAGAAGGATCATATCTAGTAGGTTGCTAGAGGGGCTGTGATATGGGTAATAGTAACCTTCTCAAATTACTTAGTTTAGAAGAAGGCTAGGTCTTGATACTCCTAAAGTTTGGCATCTTTGCTGTAGTATTGGCCTAAAACTTGTAGGATGATGAGCTTCAAGTCCACATAATCTTGAGGTACTTGACTTCTAGAGAAAACACCAAATGCATGTTGGCTATAAGTGCTTCATACTAGACTTAATTATTGGTGTAGGAAAATCTAACTTGATACATTCATGGTATGAAAACTCCTTTGAACATGATCAGAATGATGCCTATTCCTCCATTTGCTTGGTTCAAGGTGCCATCAAAGTGCAAGGTCCATGTATTACGGTAGTCTTTATTAAAATGAGCAAGATCAACTCATCAATAAACAACTCTTAAGAAGAGTTTGTGGTAGGCAACAAAAAATCGGCAAGTTGATTAGCTATTGCTTGCTTCTTAACTGCCTTCTTGGTTATAAACTCAAGTTCAAATTTGACTAGGAGCATCTGTCATCTTACAATTTTCCCTGACAACACCATTTTTTTGAACATGAACTTAATTGGATTTATTTAAACTAGGATGAGTACCTTATGGGCCATGAAACAATGCATGAGTTTTTGGGAGGCTCAAACCATAGCCAAACAAGTTTTTTCTATTTTTGAATACTTCTTCTTGTATTCCAATATGGTTTGACTAACGTGGTATATTTCCCTTTCTTCCTTGTCTTCATTCTCTTGTGCCAACATGATGCCGATTGACTTTTCAGTGATAGCAATATATAGGCTCAATGGCTATCTCGAAATTAGTACCATGAAGATTGGTGGTTTTAGAAAGTACTTCTTGAGTTGATCAAAAATTTTCTATCATTTCAAGGTATGGGATTGAAATTAACCACCCAGAGTAGAGAAGATCTAAGCGAGCAATATGGAAATAACAAATTAAAATTAATGTTGGTTTGAATGCATAACTAAGTATTGTAGGAACATGACTTCCAACAAGTATAAGCCCTTATTATTAATTATTTTGATAATTGTTAGAAACCTTTTAAAATGAGAAACTTAGCTAATAAAATAGAAACACACAAAAAAAGGTATCATTTGATCGATTTGAGAGAAAAAGGGTGTGTGGCTTAAGAAAGGGAATACCCTTACTTTACAATTTAATGAATTTAAATCTGTAATCATGAAGGGGATGAAAATAAGAAAGAAGAAGTGAAAAAAGCTTGATGCTTACCGCTGCCCCATTCTTGTACTCTTGACTGAGTGGAATCTGACTCTGATGGGTGCTTTGCTTAATAGTTGGCAGATCCTAGTGACATGCTGATGGGTGTGGTTGACTAACCAAGTGAGTTTAAGTCTGTCTTAGTTTGATTTGAAATGGTTAGTAGCTTAAGCTTTATGTTGATCATTTCTATAATTGATGGCTTTTTGGCTTTTTGTTAATTTGGTTTGTAGTGTCACTAATAGCTTTTGGAGTTGATTTAACTAAGCATCACTAATGCCTTTTAAGTTGGCTTAGCTTTGAAGAGTGGCTGACAGCTTCGAATGTGTAATCGGTTAATATTTTTTGATTTTTATGATTTGATAATTGATAGTCTCTTAGCGTGTTATCAATTAGGTTTGTAGTGTTAGTAATGGCTTTTGGCATTGGTTCAGTTAAGTGACACCAACGACTTTTAAATTAACATAGCTTTGGAGTGTGGTTGATGGCTTTGAACATATTATTAGTTGACTTCATTTAATTGATAATTGATGGCCTTATTGGCATTTTATTAATTAGGTTTGAGGTATCATCAATGACTTTTAGGGTTGGCTTAGCCAAATACCACTAACTATTTTTAAGTTGGCCTAGTTTTGAAGTATGGTTGACGGCTTTGAGCATGTTATTGGTTGACTTCATTTGATTTTTGATTTGATAATCAATGGTCTTATTGGTATATTGTTGATTAAATTTGAGACATTGCCAATAGCTTTTGGAGTTGGCTTAACCAAACATCACCAAAGACTTTTGAGTTAACTTTGCTTTAAATTATGTCCAACGGCTTTAAGTATATTGTCAATTAACTTCTTTTAATTAATAATCGATAGCCTCATTGGCATATTATTAATGAAATTTGAGGCATTGCCAATGGCTTTTAGGATTGGCTTAGGCAAGTGTCATCAATAGCTTTTGAGTTGGCTTAACATTAAAATGTGTCTTATGGCTTTGAGTGTGTTGTTGGTGCTTGAGGTAATTTTTGCCAAGATCAAATTTGATAGAAATATAATCATAATTAAAACTTAAATACTGATGAATGATGACTCAAATATGGGTTTTAGTTAGATTTGAATCGTGACTAAATTTGACAACAAATTGAGTTCAATTTAAACTTAAATCATTAAAAAATTCAAACTCAAACTAAATTTAGTCCAAGTTGGTTGAATGAGCCTAATATTTGGACCAAAATTGAGCTCAGAATTCATCAAATATTTGGAACAAAATAAAAAACAAAAAAAATTTATAATAGGTCCCTGGACCAAATAAATTTTACAAATAGGCCCCAATTAAAATTTTCTTACAAAAAGACCCAAAAGTTATAAATTTATATTTTGGTCCAAATTTTTTTGAAAAAATTTGCAAATATCTCCCTGAAAATTTAATATTTAAAAATAGTATAATTTTAAATTTCTTTTCATGAATAAATAAATCTCAATCAATAGGATTACAATTTCAATCAAGAATCTAAAGGTCCAATCTAATGCCAACTAGAATCCAACAATTTCAAAATAAAACCAATCAATGATTTGATTTCAAGTCTTCTTAGTCCTATAAAAGAAAACTTGTAGAAAAAAAGAAGAGAGAAGATCAAGAAGCCATCATCGGAGAGACGATCAGAAATCAAGAGATATCAAGAGTTGGAAACTTGAAGTAAAGAGTAAGATAATTCTCTACTTTTTTTTTATTAATCTTCTTTATGTTTCTCCTCCTCTGAAAGAATAGCCTCGTTTGTTGCTCACTCAATCCTACCATTTGGTGACAACTCGTGCTGCTGCTCGCCTTGCATAAGAGAGGCAACTCAATGGCGCATAGCCAAGTTCTCCATTGTGCTAATGCCTCTGGACAAAGTGAGCGTAGTTGTATCCACAACGATGCATGTGGCTCTCCAATAGGATCGAGGATATCGACCATAATCACTAGTTGTCCCTCTACTCACTTGAGAATAGCTGGCCTAACCTCCGGTGGCCTCACCCAAGTACGACACTCGGCCTTGCCATATGTTGCATCCCAGCTATCAAGTTTAAACACCAAGCTATCATGCATCAGCCTGGCCTCTGGCCCCTATCCTGCTCCTCAGCCGTGCATGAAGGACCACCTAACCTCTTCGAGGACACCTCACCAGAGAGAAGGCCGCATTGGCCTTGATTCTACTCTGCCATCGACCACCCGTGGAAAAGGGCTCCAACGAGCCCACAAGCACACTAGCCTAATGGTCACACCTCCTAAGCTGATGGTCTATATCTTGGCTATGTTGAGGACTCCCACTGAGAAAGAGGCCATGCTGACATTGCTCCCCCTTTAGCCAACCAACGAGCACCAAGACCTACCCTCACATCATTGCTTCGGCCCTCACAATCTTTACCATCACCCACCCCCATCAGAGAAGGTTGGATCCAGCCTCGAATTTAATGAAGAAGAGGCCAAACATCAATCAGCAATGATGAAGCTTTGGGGGGGTCCTGATTTGGGTGGAAGAATAAAAAAGGTTCAGGTTTGAGGAAGAAGAAGAGAAATAGAAAAAATAAAAAATTAAATAAAAAAAGGCATTGGCTTAAAAAAGTTCTCTTGTTTTGATTTTCACGCTATCACCACCAATCTAGGGCCAATCTACAAGCTCACCTGAAAATCAACTTTGGCCTAGGGCCAGCACACAAGCTTGCTTAAAAACTAAGTTTGGACTAAAGATTAGCCTACGGGTTCATCTAATGTCTTTTGGACTAAGGCTAGTCTACGGGCTTGCCTAACGTCTAGTTAGACTAAAGATCAACCTACGAGCTTGCCTAACATCTTTTCAAACCAAGGCCAGCCCATGAGCTCAGCTAATGTCTATTCAGATTAAGTCTAGATACAGGCTCATCAAATTTTTATTCTGACTAAGGCTAGCCTGCAGATTGCCGAACGTCTATTCAGACCAAAACTAGCTTGTGGGCTCACCAAACATCTATTAAGACCGAGTCAGCCTATAGGTTCATCAAATATCTATTTAAATTAAGGTCAGTATGTGGGCTTGCTGAACATCTATATGGACTAAGTGAAAGTCCAATTTTTCTAAGGCTAGCCCACAAGTTTGTTCAAAAATCAAATACTGACTAAGGGTCAGCCTACGAGATTGTCCAAAAGTCATTCTAACTAAGGGCTAACTTATGGACTCATCCTAAAGTCAATTCGGTTAACGGCTAGTTCATGAGATTGTCCAAATGCCAATTTGGACTTAAGGCCAGCCCACAGACTTACCTAAAAGTTTAAATCAATCAAAGGCTAGCCTACAAGCTCACATAAAAGTCAAAAAAATTTAGGATCAGTTCGCGAACTCACCTAAAATTATTATAATAGTCCAAGGGCTATCAAATCAAGATAAATTGATAAACATAAATCAATTAAATTGAATAACTCAATCACATTAAAATCAAGTCAATTTAGTTAAAGTAAATAAACTAAAGCAAACTAAATTGAACAAAACATCAAATGGACTGAAACTAGATAAGCAGAAGAATATCTCTGTCGGTAAGATATAAATCTTTAAATAAACTGCAATCTCCTGATTGGTCTATGAAGCTCCTTTATGTTCTTTGGAGATGACATTTCTATAATGACTTATGCTTCAGTTGGATCAACATCAATTTCTTTGTTAGTTACTAGGAAACCAAGCAACTTGACTAATGAAACCCCAAACACCCACTTCTTCAAGTTTATTCTTAACTGATGCTCTCGTGATCAGTGAAGGACTCACATTAAGGCCAAAATATACCCCTCCCTAGTTTAGGATTTGACTAGGATGTCATCAACATATACCTCTATGTAGTCACGGATCATGTTGTGGAAGATTGTTGTCATGGCCCATTGGTATGTTGATTTAGCATTAGTTGTCATGACCCATTGGTATGTTGATCTAGCATTAGTTCAAACAACATGACCACATAACAATAAGTCCCCAAAGGAGTAGTAAAGGAAGTTTTCTCTTCATTATCTAATGTGAGAGGTATCTAGTTGTATCCCGAATATTCGTCAATGAAAAATAATATTTCACACCCATAAGTGTTATCAACCAAAGTGCCAATGTGAGGTAAGAGGAAGTCATATTTTGGACAAGTCTTATTCAAGCCTCTAAAATTATTACACACTCATACCCTACCACCATTTCTTTTACGAAAATAATATTTGCCACCCACTTTGGATAGAGGACTATGTGTATGAATTTGGCTTGCTGGGATTTATTGATCTCCTCCTTCACTTTGAGTGTAATATCTAGATGTAGTTGTCTTGGCTTCTACTTTCTTAGCTTTGCGCCATCTTTCTAGGTGATTATGTGTTCCACTAGCCCTCTGTCTAGACCTAGCATCTCCTCATATGTCCAGGTGATGACATCTTTGTATTTAGTAATGGTTAAAATCAGTTGAGCTTCAAATTCACATAGTAGGTTTGTACTAATTAGGATTAGCCTAGGGTTCTCAGCCAATCCTAGATTGACTTTCTTAGTTGATTCTATTGTTGTGATCATCTCCTTATTGAATCTCCTAGTGCCTCTATAAAGTCATTGAGTTTATCATTTTCATCTTTCTCTTCTTCATTATCACAAACCTCAAATAAGCCTTCATGTGACCCCTTGTGTGGATTAGAAAGGGGCTCCTCAAGGTAGAAACACATTCTTCTTTTGCCCTAGGTCCTAGAGAGGTAGTTGACCTGTCTCAAAAATGTAAGCACATAATCTGAAATGCATAAAAAAAGTTTTAAACTAGTCTACTACAATACTCTAATAATAAGGAAGAAAATAAATCTAAATTATAGAGTGGGTCCTCCTCTAAGAGAGGACAAAGTGCCTATGGTGTCATCATGAGGTTGTGCTCCACTTTGGGTGAGGGGGTGAAAAACCTTCTTCAGTCAATAACAATTGGTCAATCCCCTCACAAGGATTTGGAGGTCATCATCTTCACCAACTAGATCAATAGTAGTAGTTGTAGTGGCATGCTCTATTCATTCAACTGTGAAGTGTGATTTGAGCGTCTATGTTTGTAGTGGATATTAATCCAAGCTTTTGAAAGAGTAGAAGGGCCAATCTTTCTTGTTGCACTCCCTTCATGAGAAGTCAAGATCCTCTCTTCCTCTTGGAACTTCTTCAAAAAGTGGTTCAAGATCTCCTTGTTTTCCCATGCTAAGCCCTTGACTAAGCCTATATCTGATCTTGAACATCATTTTCCATAGTTTATCAAGATGAGGTGGGTTGAAAATTAGGGAACAAAGACTTGGATTTAAGAGATATGGAGGATAGATTGTTTCTTGTGGAGCTTCAGGTGGCAAGAGCATAGGGATTATTTTTTGTGGTTGTGGCAAGAGTATCATGAAGATTGGATAAGCTCAAGTTTAGTTTGAATAGAAGGAGGTTTGTTAGGAGTTGGAAAAAAAGCTTGAAGTACAACTTTGAGGGATGACTCTATTTTCTGAGCCATGATGGTAGGTACATTACAAATCACTTGATAGTCCTTGTCTCAAACCATTGGGTCATCATGGATCTTGATGATGGTACTCATATGAGAAAATTTGAGGCACTGGTGATAGGTTGACAAAACTACTCCCATGTCTCTGAGCCAATGCCTTTCTAGAATAAGATTATAATATGAGGGAATATCAAGCACATGAAACTATATCTCGACTGCCTTAGGACCACAAGTGATTGGTAGACAAATCTTCTCTCAACAATTCCTTTTTGAGTTTATCATATGCCATTGTGTTGATGTCCAACTTTGCCTATTGGTTCTTTGAAATATCCATTACTTTTAGGGTGGATAATATACAAATGTTTAGCGATGCCCTTGTATCTATGAACACTATGTTGATTATTGTACTACTTATTTGAATGGTTATATGAAGTGGCTCGTTCCTCTACTCCTCCTTAGGCAGGTCTTAGTTAGAAAAGGTTATAGCATAATTTTGGAAAATATTTTTACAAATGATTGCTAAGCTTTATGGGATATATCACCTTTGAGCTCTTCTTCACTTAAAATTTTACATAGAACTTCTCTATATTTGGAAGAATCATTTATGAGTTTAAAATTTTACTTGGAGTTTTAGCTAGTTATTCTAAAATGTTATACTCTTTCCTAGTCTCAATTCCCCCTTTAGTAAGTTTAGGTTCTTAGCTAGTTGTAGAGATTATCCTATTAGTTGATTTATCTTGGTTCCCTATGAGTGCAACTTGATTGCTATTATTATCCTATTCCCTTCTTAAATACTTTTTATACAGTGATGAATCTTTATTTACATATTTTAAGAGATCATAATCATCATCTCCTGAACTATATCTATCATAGGTATCATTATAGATGTGGAAAGTCCCTATATAGCTATTAATCTTGGGTTTGGATTTAAAAGTTAGGGTTTATTCAAAAATATCCTTGTGAAGAAGATGCTCTTCTTAAGGATCTTCCACTTCCTAGGTGAGTTACTCAAGATATGATTTAGTTTAGGAACAACTTGCTCAGAAAATAACTCTTCACTTAGCTTGAGGGCCTTACAAAGGAGAAAGTCTTCTAAAGGATTCTCTACTTTATAGTTACCATACCTCTTTGAATTTAGAAATACTTTACACATAGTTCATATTATTATCTGGGTAAACTAGAAGTGGATGGGTTATAATACTCATATTTTTTACCCTTCTTCTATTTACAAAATTTCAAACAAGCTCTCAATCTATTGTATTTCAATCATTCAAATCATAGATTACTTCTTTTATAGTGTGGCATTAGTCAAGAGTGTGCTCTAATGTTCTATATAAGAGATAGTACTAGGAGTAGTCTATATCTAGGGGTATAGGTCTTAACTTAGGGAGTTGAATGAGGTTACTAACTAAGAGGGTTGCGAATATATTAAGGATGGATTCGAGTAGTGGGGGATAGCTCTGCCATTGTGGCCTATGGTAGAATTGGGTGTTAGGAAGTAGACTGTATGGTGTATAATTATTTGGTGTAGGCATATCTGGTTGTTAAATGGAGGGTCAAAATTTTAAACTAGTGGAGGTTATGGTCATAGAGGTTAGTGGGGGATTAGATTTCTTGATGGTTGAGATTAGGTTGGAGGTTGATAAGGAGTGGGTTGGTAAGGAGGTTGATACGCAATTGGAGGATAAAGGCTAATAAGGAGCTGGAGGTTGTACCCTTATATACCCGAGACTAGACTTCAAAATTGATATTTTATTAACTTGGGCATTACCTCCTCTATAAATAGTTCCCTCAACTACCCTTTATGTCACCTTCTTTAGAAACCTCTTGTCAACTTGTACATCATGTTCTCATAAAAACTTCCCATATATGCATTTTCCAGTAAAAGGAGTCAAAAGAGTAAATATTAGAAGACAACAAAACTAATTTTAAGAGTAGGTAATGCCTTCTTAATTAGAAAGTTGATTTGTTGCTTCTTTATGAGAGAGATATGAGCTCTCATTAACTTTTTCCCTCCATTGGTTGGTATAGTTGATAAAAATTTCATCAGCCAATAGTTTGTCGAATGTCATCCACTTGGTGTGTAAAGTATTGTCAAAATGCAGAGATAATCAACTCTAGGGACTACAACTTGTCCTGAGAAAAACTAATGAGTCAGTTGAGAATAGTTAAACTTAGTGACTTTTGGAATAAGTGGATCATCAATGGTTCATTGTTTCAATATGCCTATGCATCAAAAAGAAACCCAGCTATGTGATGGTTTGGGTCTCTTTCATATAGATGAAATTTTGGCATCATAAAGTCAATGACGAGTCGGATATTAGTTACTATTGGAGTAGCAACATTTTTGTGTCAACTCTTGTAGAAGTTGAGACACCTGCTCTTTATCAATTCAAATGATGTAGATTACCTATTGGGTGGTTCATTTATATACATGAAATTGGTAGGGCCACCACTTAATGAGGATGCTAAAGGTTCCCACTAGTGGTTGCTGATTCTCAGTTATAAAATCAGCTATTCTATTAAGAACCATTTCTAACTAACAAAATTTATAACCTCAGAAAAATCAAGATTATGCATTTTAGAAATCTTATCAAATATGGTTAACAAATAATTTTTGTTGATTTTAGGATTTAAGTTTGGATTATTATTTTTTTCAACATGCATGATACCCTTTTATTTCTAAGGTGGTATTCCAAGATATCCTTAATCTCTAGGTTCACACATTAGCTATCTTCAAAAAAAATGGTACAATTAGTTCGCAAGTTGCATTCTCCATAACCATAACAGACTCTTCCATAGTGAGCTTCCACTTGTATAAACATGTTTTGAGTCTCTATGAGCCTTTGGATTGACAGGGGTCATGGGGACTTTCATTTGCACTACTAGTCCCTTGACCCATTAGTCATGCTTAATGGAGTACAATCCCTTAGTCTCTTTAAGAAAAAATGAACATAACTCATATTCTTTAAGATGAAAGTTACAAAGGTCTAATCGAGTAGCGTGTAACCCCAAGTCTCATTGCTATGTCTAAAGCATTATTTCCAATTGGACTCAATATTCAAACATAGGGGACCCTCAAGGTCTCTACTTGACTACGGTTGGCTTGAATCCTATTTTGACTTGATAAAAAACTTAAAAATAAATAATCATTGAGCACTTCATGGATACCTAAAAATTGAGAATTGAAATTTTTTTCAAATGAGGCAAATGCAAAAAAGAAACCTAGTATTAGGATGTTCCACCGTGGTTGCCAATCTTTCCAATTGGTTGTGGTTCAATTTTGGTTTTGGGTTGTGCATCAAATTAGTTCTTGAGCTTAGTTTAACTTGACTTCCCCTTTCATGCCTTCACACATCTTAATGGTTTGCATGTCTGACCTATAAAGTGTGCAAGATCCTCAAAAAAGTTATGAGAGTCTCCTCATTAGGCACGTAATATTCCCACTCTAGTGATTTGCCTTCAAATTTACCTACAAATAAAGAAGAAAAAGAAAAAAATTTGTGAGTTTCTTAAGTTTAGTATCCAACTTAAGAGAATAGATAAAATTATAAAAAAAATATAATCTAAAACTTACTCATCACCTCGATGGGAGAGTGTCCCTCAATGGGGAAAGGCTTAAAGGTCCCCTCCTTACTCTCTTTTAAAAATTAAAGTTCAAATGCAACGTAATGAAGAAAACTAAAATTCAAATCTAAATATATCAAATGGAAAAAAAAATGAGAAAGATGGAAAAGAGAATTGAGAGATATAGCCTTTATCGGTGAAAGATGATGGTGGTTGAGTGTCAATTCTTTGGATAGAACTTTAACATTGATTAGGAATTCAACCTTGAGCTTCTACAGAGCTTCATGATTGCAATGGAACTCCTCCTCTATCAAAACACTGAGAATTTCTCCTTACAAAATGATAATTTTCATGTCCCCTTGTTAGTGAAAATCATCTGGTATTTATAGGCTAATAAATTAACTATATAAAAGAGATTTTGGCTACTAAATTTGGGTAATTTTTTAGTTAATTGTGACACAATAATCAAATGATGAAGACTGCACCGTGTCATCGACCCAAACTGGAGAAAAATTGGATCAAAGGCTAGATAATTTTCACGTGAGATTTCATAAAATCTCAATAATTAAACTCTCACTAAAAAAGTCGGTATAAAATCATATCAAAAAGGAGGGGGGCACCATCTCACAGGCACTCCAAAAAGGTGGGGGTGCTAGCTAGCTGATGTCCCATGCTCAAATTTGAAAAGAAAATTATAATTTAAAAATCTTATTTTGAATTTTTAATTCAATTTCAGCCTATTTTCAACTCGTTTTCAGTCCAATTTTCAACTCGATTTCTCATAAATTTTAGCCCATTTTTCCTAATGCACTTTTTGCATAAAAATTTTTTAAACATATTATAAGTTTACAAATAAACTCCTAAAAATTAATTTTTCACAAATAAGCTTATTTTAACGCTATTTTACACCGGGTGATTTTAAAATATCAAATACAAGATATCTTGTAGCAAATAATGCAAATTTTAGAAAAAATTCTTGAAAAATGTAATTTTATAAATAGGTCTTTAAAATTTATAAAATCATGATTAAGCCTAATTTTAAAAATTAAAATACTATTTTTCTTGAAAATGAAAAACTAAAACATTTGAAAGCACAAGAAACTGATTAGAGCATAGTACTTTTATAAATAAATTCTCAAAAGTGTAATTTTATAAATAAGTTTTTGAAACTTATAAGATCTCGATTAAGCCCAATCTTAAAAACTAAAAGATCACTTTTCTCGAAGATACAAATCTATGACATTTTAGAATACCAGAAGGTCGATCGGAGTATAGTACTTTTGTAAATAAAGTCTCCAAAAATTATAGCATTGTGTAAGAGTTTGAATTGTGAGATTTGGTTAATCAGATCAATTTAAAGTAACATATCTAGGGTTTAAAGAACTGAAAATGCAAGCATCTACAAACTTCTTCTCTCATACTTACATTGCCACAAAAAAGGCAAATAGGTGAGAATATTAGAGGAGGTATCAGAGTAGCGGTGATAGTGGGATCACGATGGCAAATCACAGAGGCAATGGCAGGGTTATGATGGCAAGGCATAAGTGTAGCAACTAGGGTCATGATAGCAAGGAGTAGGCAAAGCGCAGTAGCGAGTCCTTTTTGGGATTGCGATTGGTATAAAAAGGAGGAGAGCATCATTTATGGGATTGCAATATTCACAAGAAGGATGAGAGCTACTGTAGTGGGTGAAAGAGAGAGGTGAGAGAGATTTTTTACATTGTTGAAGATTGTGGGTGAGAGAAATAGTGGACGAGAAAGAAGTGTTAAGTTATTGAGGATATAAAAATTAATGGGATTAGCTATATTAAGAATTTTAAAAAAGTTAATTTGACTTTTTAAAAATTAATTGATAAATTTAAAAATCAGATGGATTTATTCAAAAGATCAAAAATTTTCAAAGATTTATTAATAATTTTTTCTAATACTTTTGAAAGAATTTACTGCACAAATGATCTCTAATGGGGCTTTACCAAGATTTATTGTTGCTATTTAATGGCCAACATGATGTGAAAAGTCATTTTTATGCTTTCTTCTTGCATCTTTGCGTGAACACCTAGTTCGAGAGCATTTCGGTCGGCATTGGAGGCCAAAGGGATGTCCTTCCTGTATGCTTTGGAGACTATAAGGTTGCTACAATAATTTCTAGGTAAATTTTGAACCCTTAGCTTGGGAACCTACAGCTCTAATTTCCCAAATTGGGTTGTTAATCCTCATATTTGGCTAATTGTCACCCAATGTTAGTGTTTTTTGTTTGAGATTGAGTTGAATAATCTTCTATTTGGGGATAAAGAGTTAAAACCCTAAACTCACCCTAATTCTAAAATTGAAAATTTTTATATCACTTAATTACTTATTTTTATTCATTATTTGTGTTTGAATTTGAAATTGTGACTTTTTCAGATAAGGTAAAACCTAATCTAGGCATGAACCCTAATTTGAGCTTTCGCTAACCTTACACCCAAATAGATGGTTTCATTGAAGTTTATTGCCTTATACTATGTAAGATATATTAATTTTGTAACAAAATGTCACTATATATGATATTAAATTGATATCTTTATATTTGTATCTTCGAATTGGGGTTTCTTTAGACTACTAAATGGCATAAGTATGATTGGGAGTTAAGGGTCATTGGGAAATTCTAATAGGAAATTTTACATGCTCATTTAAAATACCCTAATTCTTGTTGGGTCATTTTTAATATGCAATTTTGTAGGCAAATTGGTGAGTCTATCTGAAGAGCAATTTTAATTTGCAAGATAATGGAATGTTGTAATTACTTAATGATGGAGATGTTCATGTTATGCTTGCAACATTAACTGCTTTTGATAATAAGATCTTGGGATTTTATGATATTAAATAATGTGATTGCTTTCTTCAAGTTCAACAGACAGTTCAGTTGGTCCACACATTGGTGTAGCTACTCCACACTTTGGTCCAACTATCCCTAACTAAGGTTTTAAATAGTAAGACTTGGGAATGGAGATTGGACATCAGCATAAATGCTTTCTAATCTGACTACTGGCAGAGGGTGTTTCTCTTAATCCTTTTTTTTAGTAGAGTTGTCTTAATCATTAGTATTTGCTTGTTGAGTTGTTTTACATGGTGTGTTGTGGTCTATTTATTTTACATATTGTTTTGGCAATTGTTATGTAAATTTGGGTATACAACTAAATTTCTACATTTTTATGTCTTTGTGTAAATATGGATCCTCTATTCCAATGCTGAATATGAAAGTGAACTATGGTGATATTTTGAGAAGGTGAAGAACACTATCAGGAAGAAATATGAGTTTGGTAGATAGAAGATCTTAATGGTTGAAATCTAGACATATTTTATAGATATGTCTTAGAGGATTTGGGTGAGGTTTTTAAGTGGAGAGCATATCTAGATTGATATTGTGGATATGAATGTGATTGTTAGAGAAAGTAGAGCAGCAACCTATACTGCGTTGGGTATAAACCCCACAGCTCCAGCTCCTACACTACAAAGTAGCAACATAGTGAGTGGTCCAAGGACTTTTAGAAGAGTACAAGATGCATCCCCTAGATCTTCCAAGGTGATGAAATATACAATATGGATTCAGATGATGAAGCAAATTTATCACAATGGATTCAAAATACTTTTGCTACCTCTCAAGATAATGTTAATAATGATAATGAAAATTTGTCACAATGGATTCAAAATGCTTTTGCTGCCTCTCAAGATAATGTTGATGATGATAATGACTTAGCATGCATGAATAATGATGATAGCTTTGGAGCATTTTATATTCTTAGAGAGTTTGATGTCAGATTCATCAAAAGTGACCAAAGTATAGTGGCTGCAGCATGTGCAAAAGAAGATTGCAGGTGGAGTATTCATGCAGTAGTTATAAGGGGTCAGAGCATATTTCAGGTGGTTATGAAGTGGTGAATACTTATTTTCTACCTTATATTGCTCAGAATGAGATTCATGTTGAATGTTATATTGTTATTTTGATTTTAGGTTAGAAAAATGCATGGCCCTCACACAAGTACATCAATGAACAAGTGTGGCAATAAGATGGCATCAATGTCTTGGTAGCAAATAGAGTTATTGGTTGGCCTAGTAAAGAAGGAGATATCAACCCAATTGAGTTAGCTGAGGCTAGAGGAAAAGTATCACCTGAATATACATAACCATAGAGTCTAGAGAGGAAAAGAGATTGCAATGGTTCTATTCATGCTAAATGAGAGTGTAGCTACTTGAGGGTGAATGATTTCAAGGAGGAGATGATGAGAGAATCCTAGAAGTGTGGTCAATCTAGAAGTTGAAAAGATTGGAGATATAGGATATTTTAAAAGAATCTGTATTTGCCTTAGAGCTTGTAGCACTAGTTTTTTTGCTTAGATTCAAACCCTTCATAGGTTTGGATGAATGTCACTTGAAGAGTTGGTATAAGGGGATCATGCTGTCAACTACTACCCTTTTATGGGAACAATGATATGTTCCTTGTGGCTAATGGAGTTGTTGAGTCTGAAAATAAATCTAGCTAGGAGTGATTTTTAAGGGGTCTACAAGAAGCTATTGGGGCTCCTTATGAACTTTTTCTGGCCAGTGATAGACAAAGGGGACTAGAGGAGGTAATGCCTAGGGTATATATTAGTATAAACAGAGAGTATGTGTTAGACACATATACAAAAACTTTAAGAAAAAATTTGGAGGTAAAATATTTGAAAGGATTGTTTAAACAATAGCTAGTGCATTCACGTTGTCTAAGTATGAGATGGGTATGACAGAGTGGGAATAGAAATAAATATTCCCACAAGTAAGTGAAAATTTTTGATAAATCCATATGGAGTAGGCACCAAATAAAGACTGGCCAAGTGTAACGACATCATGAATAACCTATAAAATGCTTCAATTCTTGGATATCTAAATCAACATACAAGCCAGTTATGTGTCTCTTGGATAGTATTAGTAAAAAATTGGTGCAAATGTTCAATGATAGAAAGTTAAAGGCAGAACAATGCAAAAATAAGGTAGTGCCTAAAGTTGTGGATGAGGTCAAAGAAGTAGGAGCTTGAGGAGTGGAGTGTCACCAGATGTTTAGATTCCAAGACAAAGGTAATTGGAATGTATCACAAGCATAAGTAAATCTCAATGAGAAAACATGTTCTCGTAGGAAATAGCATATTTCAAGAATACCATTTATGTATGCAACAACTTTTCTTGAAAGCATAAGGGGAGCCAAGTTTGAAGATTACATTGACCCATATTTTTCACTTGGAAAAATATAGAGTTATGGATGTAATGGAGATATCTCCTGTAATTGATCCATCTAGATGGGTCATTGTTGATTGTGGCTTACAATACTACCTCTTCTAGTCAGAAGGCCAATTGGAAGGCCTAAATAGAATAACAATTAGAGACAAAAATGAAAACTGATCAAGAAGAGATATCAATGCAAGAGAGCAAGGCTTTTTGGGCATACACAAGATTTTCAAGGAGCCAAAATGAATTCCAATTTGAGATGAAAGCACTCGAGCCTCTACTAGTTCCTTAATAGTCAACATAGGAGGTAGGTAAATGACTATATATTTTGAACAATTTATTATACAATTCAAAATTTCAACTTAGTAACATAATTAAATTGCCAAATTTGTAAGGGTGGAAGAAGAGGGAGCAAGGATGGGGCTAGAGTGCTGATAGCTAGCTAATTTTGCTTTGGTCAATATCTTTGATACTGTCTAACTAATTACATATTATACTTACTTTAATGTTTAGCTTCATTATTTGAGAGGATCAAGAGGGGGTAGATAAGGGATTGGAAAGCCACCTGCTGAACCAAGATAGGTGTACATCACTCCTATATTAAAATGAGCTAGGGGAAGGCCAAAGGAAGCAAGAAGAGAAGCTAATGCAAGGCTTGATTTAATGTTTTCTTAACCATGCTCTTAGCCTAGTTTAACAAGTTTGAATATTGTTAATTGGTTCCACAATTATGTGAATTTAGAAGGATTACTTTAGTTTTTACATACCTCAAAAATATGTATCATAATCTTCAATGCTTGTATTGAGGCCTAAATATATTCTTTCTGAACACCACCATGGATTATGTATGCTTATGTATGCTTCTTAATGCTTAAAAGCATTTTATTGTAGCTTCTAGCTGCAAATGTGATGCCCTCTTTCTTGTTTGATAGTTAGGAACAATCTCAAATATCAACTTGCTTTTTGTATGTCACATGTTCATGCTCGGGATTGTCAGGCTATTATCTTGCTCAATTCAGTGCAGATGCAATTCCAATATGTTTCAAGTCTATTAAATATCAACTTCTATATTTTCTTGTAGCAGTTTTATTTATGCTCAAGTTTTTTAGGATATTATTTTGCCCAATGCATTGCAGCTTCTATTTCAATATGTTTTTCCATGATACATTGAAGCAGAGAGGTCTAGATCAATGAACCAAATTATTCAAATAAAAAATCCAAAGCCGTCTTCTGAATTGAGCTATTGATAGGATTAGTTAAAAATCAAAATAAATCCATCTCGGTCATATGTGCGTGTGCACACACATACACACAAGTAGTGGCTTGGTGGGTTGGGTGATCTCAATTCGGCGATCTCAGTTTGGTGACCTTGGTAAGGTGATCTCGGCTTGGTGGCCTCAGTCTGGTGAACTCAATTCGGTGATCTAGGAATGCTCAGTGACCTTAGTCTGGTGACCTCAGTTCGATGGTCTTAGTCTGGTGACCTCGATTTGGTGACCTCAGCTCGGTGACATTGTTTTGGTGGCCTTGGTTTAATAACCTTAGTAGGTTCGGTAACTTCGAGCCAATGACCTCGGTGTAATAATAGCTTATTCAACATAATAAGTATTTATGGACACATATCCACTAAAGATTTGATCTCTAAAGATTCGCAATTAATAATAATCAGTTGCGAGAAATTTGGCAGAATTAGGATTGAAATCATGGAGTCCAAGATACATCCAGCCACCTCTTTGTTCTATAAATAGTGTACCATAACTTCCTATGACTCGGTGAGTCGACAAGGGTTTCAAACACTGATGGCTACAATTCAGCACATAACATAGCTGCTGGAGACCTAAGTGCAAGTTATGCAAAATCTATAGGCGTAATAATTACAAAATCAGGTTCAGATGATGCAAAACTTTCAAGCAATCTCAACTTTAAGTTTTGGCCCAAATTCCAATTCAAGGAGCAGTTCTAAATTAGAAAACCAAGTCACACCCATAGGTCATGAGCTAGTTACACTCCAATGGACATCATCATTTAAGTTATCAGGACCCTTCGATGAGGGTCTTTCTTTGGTATTAAGCCTCAAAGGGTTACGAGGGATACAACATCATATATGACCTAGACAAAAAAGCTATACATTATACATATAAGCTGGGACTCGACTAGAGCTATTCAGGGAACTCAAAGAGGGGTTGTATCTCATACAGCTCGAGAAAGGTCTGGGGTACCAATTCATCTGAACCAAACAAGATATGATATGTTGGGGGAGTCGAAAGAGTGTTGAATCAGAATAATATAGTGGGCTGGACACCGAACCATCTCAAAAATTTAACCTCATGGGATATGAACCTTTTTCACTATATATATTAGATTCTATCCATCTAATATCTGATGTGGGACTAATTCATCACATCTGACATTATAATAATCTCCCCCTTTAGTGTGATTTAACCGCATCAATTTTAACACTTTTAGTCAAGAACTCATTTACTCTACTAGTTCTACCATGTGACTCATACTAATGAGTTTTTGTCTCATTTTTTATTTTTTTAAAGAGAGACTAACATGCGACTTAATTCAGTTACATCATCACAATAATTTTGGTCTTGAGAATTTGCACAGCTTCAAATTTGAAGTTCTGATACCACTTGTTAAGGAGTCGAAAGAGTGTTGAATCAGAATAATATAGTGGGTCGGACACCGAACCATCTCAAAAGTTTAAGCTTATGAGGTATGAGTCTTTTTCACCAAGGTTTACCGTTTCGGTTTCGGTTTCGGTTTCGGGACCCAGCGAAACCGATACGTTTCGCCCGTTTCGGTTTCAGTTTCGGCCATTTCGGTTTCGGCCGAAAGATTTTTTAAAATTATTAATTGAGTGTTGACCAGAGTTTGACTATATTTTGACTGTACTTTGACTTCAAATTAAAAATATGATAAAATATTAAAAAAAATTTGGAAAAATTTGAAAAATTAGGAATGAATTTATACTTAATATTACCATAATATTAAATATTATTTTAGTTAATTAATATTAATTTTGATAGTTAGTCACTGATATTGTCTACTTTTAATATATATTAGTATATTAAAAAAACATATAAGAAATAACATGAATATGATTAAAAGTTAAAATTAGCATAAGCACATTTAACTTTTCATTAAAATGTACTTCACACATACATAATTTTATAAATTTTAAGATAATACAACTAATCATCATAATCATCATCAGTTGAGTTTGGAACATCTGGGTGTGGAACTACAAATTCAGTACCTGATGATCCGGACGAGCATTTGTAGACATATGAGCCAGAACAACTAGTTCTGCGCGATCTCGTGGCAGCGGTTCTGAAGTATAATCATATATCGAATGTCTAAAATGAAAATCATATTTTGACTAAAATTTAACTTTATTTAAATTATTTTTTAACTTCAAATTAAAAAATTATAATATGTTTAAAAATTTAAAAAAATAATGAATAATTACGTAAAAAATATTATGTACGTGAACAGTATCTGACAGAAATCGATACTGATGCCGAAATCAAATTGGCGATAGTGTTGGCCTCAGTGTAAGGCCGGCTTCATCTTGCGGAAGTACGGGTCAGGTCGGTGAGGGCGCGAGATAAGCGATAGAGTGCCGACAAACCAGCGAGTGAGCATGACCTTTGGGCTCGAACACCAAACTAGCGCGAGTTCCTCTCCCCGCCCCCCGCTCCCTCCCCCTCCCCGGCGGCGGCGCGAGCCCGCCCGCTCGCCCGCCCGCCCGCCCGGGCTCGAGCCCGGTGAGCTCCCACCCGCCCGGGCTCAAGCCCGGCGAGCTCCCGCCCGCCCGCGCTCGAGCCCGGCGATCCCGCCCGCCCGTCCGGGCTCGAGCCCGGCGAGCTCCCGCCCGCCCGCGCACTCGTCAGCACGCGTTCCCACCCGCGCTCCGGCGAAGATGAATAGTAACTATGAACAGTAAACCCTAACCGAAACGAAAAATTAGGTTTCGGTTCGGGACCGGCCGAAGTTTCGGTTTCGGCCAAAACCGCGAACCATATTTTTCACTATATATATTGGACTCTATATATCCAATATCCGATGTAGGACTAATTCATCACACCCGACACTATAACAATGATACACCCTTGATTTTTGAGGTTGCATATTCTGAAGTCTAGCCGAAGTTTCACCATCTCCCTATAAAGTATATGATGACTTGAATGATCTAGTTGACCATCTCAGCACATTCAGGAACACCTGATCCTCCAAGGGGCATGAGACTCAACCATGTGGAGCATTCTCGATGACGCTACAAGGACTAGTCCGAACTTGGTATTCCAGTCTTCCGAGATACTCCATTACTTGCTTTAATGACCTAGCTGACAATTTTGTAAAGCAGTTCATCTTACTAGTGACTCAGTGAAAGGACCTCTCCGCACTTCTGACACTAAAGGAGAAGGAAGGAGAAAGTATCAAGAGTTATCTGACTCGGTTCAATAAAGCTAGACTGGAGGTAATCGAATTAGATAGCTCAATAGTTCTTGCTACAATAATTAATGGGATATGCCAAACCAGGGTTGTCTATGAGATGGCACGCCAATCTTCTCAAAGTCTAGCTGAGTTCATCCAATAGGTTAGAGAATATATTGATGCATAATAGATAATGTTGGCTAAAATAGAGTTAGAGGAAAATGGCAAGTTGAAGAAAAATTGCCAAGAGGTTAAACTTCCCAAGCATAAGAAATAGAGAACTAAACAACGAGAGGGCCGAAGTGAATTCCAAGCATACACACCCTTGAGTAACTTAAGAGTTGAAGTGCTAGCTCAAATTAAGCATGAGAAAAACCTAAAGTGATCTCCACCTCTTCACTTTGACAAACAAATACAAGACAAGTTCAAGTATTGTAGTTTCCATAAGGTTCATGGCTATGGCACCGAAGAATGTTGATACCTCAAATATTATATTGAAAGAGTTATTAATAAAGGTTATCTCAGGTAGTTCATCAAAGGAGGCATCTAAGCTAAACAAACACAGTAACTTGAAGAAAACCCATGAAGATTGCCTTGAAAAAACTCTACCCTCAAAACAACGTGAAAAAGTTTTTTATTTTCTCTCTAAATAAAAAGTTATAACTTTTTATTTAGAGAGAAAATAAAAAACTTTTCCACGTTGTATAACTTTTTTATTTACTTGAAAGTTTATCAATAATAGGGCCAAAAATTAGCTCTGAGGGAAGACACAAAAAACATGGCTCTGTGGTCTAAGTATCCAATCAAGCATCTTGACTTTTCAGTCACTAAAAAATTTTGTTTTGTGGTCTAAATATCTATCTAGGTGTCTCAACTTTTTAGTCAGGTATTAACTCTTTAGCTACAAAAAAACTCGACTCTGTGTTCGAGCACCTAACAAGGCACCAAGGCATTGGATCAAAACAACAAGCTTATTTGAGCTATAAAACTTGATTCTAGGTCACAAACTTACTTGAGGCATAAAATTTTGACTATGTCGTAGCACAAAGACCTCTGCCTTGGGTCACCAACCTATCCAAGGCACAAGGACCCAACTTCATATTATAGACTTGCCCAAAGGAAAATGTAGTTCAATGCCGAACTATGGGCTTGACCAAGTGGAATATTGGCTCAAGCTATTGACTTAGTTAAAAGAATAGTTCAAGAAAAATTTGGATTATACACCTTAGTTAAACTCTATCCACCGAGTCTGTAAATCAGTGCTTGAAGTTGGTGGTACTGACGATACGCCAAAGCAAAGAGAGTCTAGATTAGCCAACCAAATTACCCGAGTTAAAAATCCAAATCCATCTCCTGAATTGAGTTATTAATGGGGTTACTTGAAGCGAAAAAATAAATCCATCTTCAGGTGACCTTAGCTCGATGACCTCGGTGGGTTTGATGACCTTGGCTCGGTAAACTAAGCTTAGTGACCTCGATCTAGTGACCTTGGTTTGGTGACCACAGAATGCTTGGTAACCTCAACTCGGTGGTCTCAGTCTAGTGAATTTAGTTTGGTGACTTCGAAATATTTGATGACCTCAGCTTAGTGATCTTGGTTTGGTGACCTTGGAATGCTTCGGTGACCTTGGTTTGGCGACCTCAAAAGGCTCGGTGACCTCGGCTTAACAACATCAACTTGGTGGCCTTGGTTTGGCGACCTTGGTAGGTTTGGTAATCTCGATTTAGTGACCTTAGTGTATTACAACTTATTCAGTAGAGCAAGCATTTATAGACAAATATCTACCAAAGATTCAATACCTAAAGATCTGAGATTCAAAATAATTAGTTAAGAGAAATTTGGTAAAATTAGAACTAAAATTACAAAATTCGAGGAATATCCAACCACTTCATTATTCTATAAATAACGTCATAATCACAAAGGTAAAGAATGAATGCCAAAAATTTACTTAATAAAAAAAATTGGATACCTCTAATGGAGAACAATAATAAAATTTTTTACATTGCTAAAAAGTTCACTTAAAATCTGAAGTATGCATGATCGGTTGTATTTGTATGTTGAGAGATTAATTTTTCTAGGAGCATAGTTTTGAAAACTTAAGCAAAGATTTTGATTTATTTTTATTTACTAATTAATTACTATGTCTTTTTCTATGATCTTCAAAATATAGGTCTCAGCTAATTTTTTTCAACAATAATTCACCTAAAATTCACTTGATGGTTAGGGCCAATCTTGTAATTTTTGTGTTGCAGTATCAGCAAATTGCAAGGGCAATTTGTAAAACCTCATGGAATATTTCGTTGCCGCCTTACGGTTGCAATCTTATAATTTTTTGCCACGAAAAATTACAAATTGTAGGGGCAAAGTTGTAATTTTAGAATCTGAAAAAAACATAAAGACAAAATTGTTGATAATACATGTTTTTAGGAGTAGAGATGCCCCGAACGACGGATGTTAATATAGGGTATTTGTGCAAAAAAAAGAATATTGGTGTAATTACAATTTTTTGAGAGTTATTCGTGTACTTTCAGAATTTTTAAAGGATATATGTGCAAAAATCCCTTTTTTTTGTCTGAAAAATTCCTTTCTTTTTCCGTTAACGGGAACAGAAACTGCATCCCTTTTGGTTGGTGAATAAACCAAATTTAAACCTCGTTAGAAAATTAATTTAAACAGATTAAAATCTGATTTTTCCTTGTAAAGCGACTTTACAAGTCAAGTTAGTTACCTCATAACTTTTTGATTGAAAAGCGACAAAGATTTAATTTGGATATTTCTTAACAAAAAAGATCTTATTTTGAGCTAAATGGAGTGGATAGTTTAGCCTCTATCAACCATTTCCCTGCTGTACATGATTCACAGAAAGTATCATTAAGCACTACCAATTTCAAACTGAAATTCTGAAAAATCATTCAAACAATTAGATTATCGCTATTAGATTTACGCATTGCAATCAATCTTCAAAGTTATTTGCAAGTTAATGGCAATTAAGGGGAACTCTAACCGAGTAAATTAAAAATAAATCATTATCTTGGATTTCACGGATGCAGTGAAAATCACCAATGATAATATATTTGAAAAAAATCATAATCTTGGATTCCGGGCCCGGTCCAATAAATCTCAGCTAAATCCGATCCGAAACTCGGTCTCCAAACCCGACCCGTCTAATTGGTATCCAGCCCGATAAGGAACCCTAACCCCAAAGTTATTTCGAATGCGATAAATAAGCTTACCCCTTGGTCGCAGCCGCAGTGGCTGTGCGGCCGCCGCGGTCGGCTACGATGGCGATTAAATGGTAATGCTGTGCTTCTCTCTCATTGTTTTTTTGTTTTTGTGAATTTCTACCTCGATTGGGGACGATCGTCGTGATGACTCAGAAAATTCAAGCTCAACAGACCGGATCGCAGGGTTCTCACTCCTGTCCTTGTTGGAGAGAATGCTTTGCATGTCGACGACCCCGCTGAACTGAGCGATCGTCCCCAAATCTACAAATTTTAAGATTTTGTTTTCCGATTTCTGTGTTTTTTTTTTCGATTTTTTTATGGTTTTTCGTTCGTTTTTCGATTTATTGTGGACGCGAGGGGGATAAATGAGCTCCCTCTTCCGATTTGGCATCGTCAGGACGCTCGCTGGCATGAATCGAACCAATTATTTCACACGCCACCTCTGAGCATTCGACTATTTCAGATTCTTCTGTTATTTTTCCAATATTTCAGATGAGGATGAAGAACGAGAATTTAATCCAACACTTGATCTGAGGACCAGTTCCCCAAGTGATGTTTCTGTTCTTTTGCTTCTGAATCTGATTTATTTTTTTATTTTTGGGTAATTTAATTGAGTTATTTTTGGCAGTTTTTTGTGGATCTATTATCAGATGATGAGATGTGTAAATGAAATCTTAGGACACCTTCCTACACCGCTGGAAGGAACTGGAGCGGTGGATGAGCAAAATCATTTCTACTCCGATCATATTTCTTCTTCAGGATAATTGATGCTATTTTTCGTGGCTGATTTTTCTTTTAAAAGACATATTTCACCTAAATTTATATGGCAGGATATATCAAAAATCATAAATTTAGAGGTAAAATAAATCTGCACATCATAATTTTACAGGGACGGAAAATCTTAATATTTAATACAAAAGCTCCGTAAAATGCTTAGTGTAGCAAATTAAGAAGTTAGATTGATGTGGAAAGTCATTTTATTCCTCTCTTCTCTCTTCTCCATTCACAAGATGAATACTAACATTCTCCTCTGGATTCGTGGGTCGACAATTTATAATATTGAGCGCACGAGTTCCGAGTGGACTCGGGAGGAAGGCAAAGTTTAACCCGACCCAAAATCAAAGAGAATTTATAGTAATGTTTTTATTGAAATTTGTCTGTGGTTGTGACCTTGATCCTGGATGAGTGATCCGAGAGTCGAGGTGTCTGTAGAGGCAAGTGGAATTGATTATTGATTTAGATTTAGGTATTCCACCAAGTTGTTAAGAATCGTCATCTCGACTCAATCTTTAGAGTTGAGTGGCATCGATTACCGACTTAAATTCAAGAATTAATAATAAATATTGCTGATAGCCAATTCACTATGATTGAGTGGATAGAGCTAGTCGCCCAAAGAGAGTTCTCGTGCACATATTACTGACCCGCAGCATAAGAAAATTTGACCAGACTGTTCAATCCATCCCCTCGTCCAAGGGCCGACAAAACCAACTACTGAAGATAACAAAACAACGTCAAAGATAGTGATTTCGAACACATAAGGCATTGAGAAAAAAAAAAATTATCCAGTTGATTGATCGAAGACTCCAAGACTCAATGGAGTCAATTGTAATGTCGTTCGATAATGAGTGCATTAAGTTCTCATATCTAGGTCGAGCTTTTGCAACCGAAATTTTGTCAACGTAAATTCTTTCGAGAATAACACGATATTGCATGGTATGACTGGAATCACAATGTGTAAATCATATTTAGCTACCTTGAAAGATCTTACAAGAGTTTGGTTCTCTAGCTTGTCAAAGGACTCCATTACACGCTTTGTAGACATGGAGCGAAGATTCATAAAACTAGTTTGTTTCACTTGTCTTAAGGTGCCATGACTTGTCCATATTGCTCTCAATTCACCAAGGTGAAAGTTTACAAGATTATTGATTTTACTTCAAGCGAATAATTTGGACAAATTTATTGTACTGACAATAGTCATGAATGACTCGAGAATAAAAAGAATTGCTTATGATATAGCACATAAACCACCACATATTCTTGTGGAGTTTATATAATAGGTTTGTGAGTACATCTATGAAGAGGAAATGATGGTTGCTTAGCATAAAATTGATAGCCTGAAGGTCAAGAGAGAGGATGTCCAATAGCTCAAGCCTAAAAGAGTAAGACTTGAGCTACTCGAGCTAAGGGGGCATTGTTCTAATCAATTTAGAGTTTAACAAATTTATTGAGTTATGATTGGCATCAAGGATATTCAAGATTTATTTAAAAAAATATAAAGATTAAAGTCTTAATGATGATGGTTTGAAAAAGATAGATGGCTTGAAGTAATAATTTGAAGATCAAACTCATGATGACTTGAAAATCAATTTGTAAGCTCAAGATGTGAATTCAAGTCAAGAACCCTTCCTCTTAATTATAATTCTCATTTGCTTTAGTTCTACGATGAGGATGTGATTGTTAAGGGCTTAAAACCCCCATTTGATATGAGACAATACTTGAAAAGTTTTAAGTATTTATGGTATATGTCAAATGTAAGCAGATGATTTGATATTGTATTGTCAATAGCAAGTTTGTGTGGAAATTTTGCCTTATAGGTGAGCAGAATTCCATTGAAAATGCCCAGAGCGAAAATTCGCTAGGCCCAAAGTGGAATCTATTATGCTTTTTTAGAAAGCCTAAAATTGCAAAATTTCACTACGTCCTAGTAGACGTTTGGAGTCTATCTAACAACTATTTTTTTAACTATTGAGAATAGAGTGAAACCCAAGCAAAATCCATTTTGAACAACTGATCGTTGGAAATGTTTTTCAAACAGCTATTTGTGGACTCCAAACCTATAAAATGACTTGATCTCTTCTTATAACTTTGAGGCGAATATCTAAATAGATCAAAAGCCTTTAACAAGTCTTCACAAGTGTCCTAAGTAAAATTTTCACTTTCATACAAGGTTTTAAGTTTTGATTTCAAAATTGATTTCGGCACCCACAAAATTTATATGTTTCAGTTGTTTCAGCCATTTTAGCCAAAACCAATCCGTTTTAATTTTGGTCAAATTATTTTTGTAGAAAATGAAGAAGATTCATATGAATAGCATCCAAATATGCTTTAAAGCTTACATAATGACTTTGATGGTAGTTTTAAATACTTCTACTCTTATTGGCTTTCTATTAATACAATACTTTTACGTAAAAATTTTAATATCTTTTAGAGAATACGCATTATTTAGGCATAGCCCTTGGAACTATTTTGGTCGAAAATATGTGTATTATAGATAGGAGGAGCATGTATTATATGTATAATTTTTTAAAAGTCTTTTTATAATGATAAGTTATTCAATATATATGCTTCGTACTCTTTATTCATGTTGACTTAAAATTATTAACCTATCTATACATATATTTAGGGAGAGTATTAATTGTCTTTTCTTTTGTTGATTTATTTGGATGTTGATAATCCTATTTTGTGGAGATATTTAATGGTAATTATCCATCTATCTTGCCCATTCTTCAAAATTTTCATATCGCTTGATGCACGATATTAGGATAGATAAATTTCAATTGTTGCTATTGTTACTCTTTACTCTATGCTTAATACAATGCACTGATTTAGGAGGAGTTACCCTTTTGATGATGTTAAAAGGGGAGAATAATATGATGCATAGTTACATGACTTGTTAAACTCAATTGAACTTCAATTTAATTTTGTCAAAAGCATAATTTGTTACTTTCGTTGTCGCATATTTTATCATATTTACTATGCATATTTTATTCTCATCAAAAAGGAAGAGATTATTGCTTTTTAGATTTTGATGATGATCAAATTAGAGTTTAATAAGTTTGTCTAGTGATGATAAGTTTCAGGATTATCAATAATCATCTTAGCTCAAGAAGTATTGAGTCTCAAGATAAATCTTATTAGATGATAAAGATGACGACTTGAAGATAAAAGAGATGATAATTTAAAGATGAAACTTGAGATCAAGATAAAAGCTTAAAGATGCTCAAAGTAGAAGATTAACTGCAAGCTTATAGGTTTAGCTTTTCATTTTTGTTGAGTTGAGGATTTGATAGTTAATTTATTTGAGATTTTAATTAATACTTAAACTAATCTTAGAATGTCTTTACCAATCTATTATTTTTATCTAAGATCAGTTATAAGATGATGTCAAATGGATACTGACGTTGTAGTAAGTTAATTAAGATTTTTTTGTTAACTTCAGATGTCCAAACTTCAGAGTTTGGATGTTCGAATATAGCAGAAATAACCGTGGGATTACTGACAGCTTCGGAAGCCTAAACCTTTGGTTTGGACGATAGAAAATCAAAAGATGTAAACTTTGTTGTTCTCGATTTTTGGTTTTGGTTGTTCAGTGTAAGTTTCGATTGCTCAAACATGATGACTAGACTTCCAAACTCGTAACATTAGTGATAACAGTTAGTTAAATTTAACTATTGGAATGTTTTAGATGCTTGAACCTTATGGTCTGAATGCTCGAACATGGTAGAGAATAGTCAGTAACATCTAGTTCTCTCCCTATCAGGTATTTAAGGACTCAGGACTTTTTTACTCAAAAGTAGAATGAACCTTCAATATCTTATAGCATGATTTGAGTTTCTAATCCATCTAGCCTCAACAAGAGCTCAAATACGCCTTAATATTCATATCCTCATTACTCTTGTATTTCAATCTTTGAGAGACTCTTATTATGAGATTTTTCTTATCTTTGTTTTCCATTTTATATCTTCATAACTCTCCTAGGTTGTTAGGAGATGGTTGAATGCTCTTATTGTTAGAAAAGTGTAAGAGTTAGCTTGATGTGGAGTGGCACTTACTCAGTTAGAGCAAGGGATTATAAGGGTGTGACTCCACCTAAATGAAGTGACAACTCTAGTGAAGAGTTTAATTCTTAGGATTAAGATAAGGACCGTGGAGTAGGCACGACCGATCACCAAGCTACATATATTAGTTTGTACTCTCTCTACCTCTATATTTATATTTTGCACTATTATATTATTGTGCTATCTTGTGGTTTTAATTTGCTAAAAGGTTAAAATTTCTTATAAAACCTAATTCACCCCCCTCTTAGGAGATTTTTAGATTTTCATTATATTTTTATTTATCTTCTTTCAAGCTGCCGTTTCTAAGTTGAGGAAGCAAATGATAGAAAGATCCATGTTTGATATTGTCGCTCAAAATGGGATCCAGGATCAAGTTTCTGGCTGAGAGAGTTGGTTGACTCCTATGAGACCAACACCTTCCCAAGTCTTAGGTAGCTCCTCTAAAGCTTTGCTTGGTTGATATCAAGATTTTGAAGCTAAAGTAGAGGCTTATATTGAGGCCCATGGAGGCACTAGTACCTGAGATATTTTAGAAATTCAAAAGTGACTATGAGCCTTTTTCCAAGCTCGGCTACTCACATCCCCCAATGCTTTAACTTCATAAGTACCTTCTCAATAGGTTATCCATGCGGTAAGGAGAAAATTCTTTAATTTTTTAAACCTTTTCGGTTTTACCTATTGTTTGTTAGTATTACTAATAGTAATGTGTAAAATTAATGAGGTCTTAGAGAATAGAAACCAACATTTAACCGAAATATTTGATTCACAAGCGAGTTTGGGAAGAACTCTGACTAATTCTTTAGCATATGGTCTGATGATTGTTCTTTTTGATTTTTCTTAAATGTAAATATGATGACTCATGAATGAATTTGAATGTGACAATTTATGAAATGAATATAAATGTGAATGTGGTGGGGAAGCAAGGGAGAGTATGAGGGTAAGGCCAAGGGGAAGGAACTAGAGGAATGGGGAATCATGAGATGGCACAAGGGTAGAGATAAGGAGTGGGCATTGGGACGACATGAGGAAGCCAAGTAGTGAGTCAGGGAGGGCACAGGAAAATAGGATATGTAAAGGACATGGGAAAACAACGAAAGTTTATTTTTCAGAATCGTCATCTATTTAAACTTTATTGTTTGCATTTTGATTTTATTCTTTGATAAAAAATGCTTTGATTTAACCTAAATGATGATTGTTCTTCCATTTGATAATCACATTTGATGTTCTAAATAATTAGGATATGCTATAATTCATTTAGCTTGTAGTTTATTTGGTCTCACCTTTGTATTATCCTTTTTACTACCTATTTATGGATTTGCATACAAGTATTAATAGTTAAATTTGACGTATATGAATTTGAACTCCCTGAGTCTTCAAAAGTATGTGAGGAAGCAAGTCGGGAAGAGTAGGCCTTCGGAAAAGCTCAAGAGAAGCATAAATCTCTAAAACTTTTGTATTGAAGTTTTTGACTAGATTGGATTGAGCAAATATGAAATTTTATTGGTCAATTTAAACATGGTTAATTAATCATTTTTTGACATGTAAAATTTTTGGTCAACAATATTATTTATCATTTCGATATGTGACAAATGAATTTGATATGTATTAGTATTTTTTGTACGTCTATGACTATTGTGTAAAGAGGTTGCAACACTTTTTTTACCATGAACCATCAATAAAACCTACACCAAAACCAAAATGACTATTGACGATAATATATTTTGGAAGCATCGATGATAGTTATTGTCGATGCTTAATAATATTCTATTGTTGATACTTTTGTAGTGATTATTGACGCTTTCTGTAATAACGGTGATAAAAACTATTGTCAATGTTTTTATAAAAACATTGAGAGTAAATATTTTTTGCGATATTTCTCAAAAGTGTTGATAATATTGTATTTTCGGCACTTTATGAAAGCTATAAAAAATATTGAAAAATAATTTTACTAGCACTTTTTAGGTATCGGTAAAATTCTTGACTCATTTTTCTCTGACATTTTAAAAAATATCACAAAAAAATATTAATAATATATTGTCAGTGCTTTATTGATTATTGATGGCGCTTTTGGAGCATCATCTGTTGTACTATATAATTAATAAAATTTAATGCCAAAAATTTTAATCCATGAATTGATTTCCAAAGTTTATGCTCATTAATTTTCATACTCTAAGGGTACAACCCAAGAATTGAAATCCAAAACTTATAATATATTAATTTTAAAACAACGCTTACAAACCCACGGATTGAGTGACTCATGAAATTTGAAGTCTGAAGGCTATATAACCCCCACTGATTTGAGTATAAAAATTATAAGTCATGAACTTTCAAATTCAAAAGCTAAAATTTATGGATTTAAGTACGAAAACCACATAATTCATAAATTTGAACCCAAAAGGTATAAGACAAAAATTTTAATGTAAAGACAACCTCATGGACTTCAAACCGAAAGTCAATATCCCACAAATTGAAATACAAAAACTATAACTCACAAAACTTGAAACTCATAAACTAGCGGTATAACATCTAGAGCCTATAACTTATAAATTGAACGGGAAAGGCCCAAAACTATAACTTACGTAATTACAATATCAAAGCCTATACTGAACAGATTTTAGACTAAAGGCCATAATGAAAGAAATTTAAAATCGAACCGTTATAATTCAGAGATCTGAGTTCAAAAACTGTATCCATTACTTTTAAACCCAAAGAATTTAAGGAAAAAAATTATTTGTGAGTTTTTAGTAATCAACTACATATCGTATTGTAAATTTATGAAAAATCATTTATTTTATCACTATTGAAAAAAAACCAGGCCTTATTCTATAAATTTATAAAAAATCACTTTGATTAAATTTTTTTTAAAATAATTTATTTTAATTTAAGTTTATCAATTAAAATAATGTAAAATATTAATTATTCTTTTTTAGTTTTATTTTGGACAACCGGCTCATAATGATCGAACAATCGGTTTGATAAAACTGAATCTTAAATTTTCAATTTTATAAAATCAGACAATCAATCCTTCAAAAAACTGAATTAAGATAAGTTATTTTTAAGATTAATTTAATAGTTGTTCAAACTAAAATCAAATAAGAATAATTTATTTTTATTGTAATTTTAATTGTTAAAATTAAAATAAAATAAAATATTTTTAATATTTTAATTGAGGAGATTTTTTGTAAATTCATACTCTAAAATGAGTAAAGTTTTATTAATAATGATCAAATATGTGATTTTCGTAAATTTACAATAGAATATGTGAATTTACTTTAAAAACTCATTATTTTAATGCAGCCTCCAGATAATTTTGTAAATGCCTTTTTAGTGGAGGTCAGGCTCTGCTTTGTGCATATGTATTCGGGAACATACAGACTGCATCATCATGTCTTTAGCAATTTTTTATTTCTGAATTTCACATTAAGCTTGTCTTTTTAAAGAAACTTGTGCTGTAATTTCTAATGTAGAGATGTAGCTCCTTGTATGTTGCACAGCCATTTTCAAGCATATTGATTTTTTTCCATTTATTTTAATGAAGTGTAGAAGATGAAATAACTAGTGTTTGTTAACCATGCCTTTTTGCTGTATACTAGATATCAATGTCTTTGGATTGTCTTCATGGAGAACATGTTTGTGGATTCCAAATCTAAGTTCAAGGAAGACAATAGTTTTTGTTAAGATTCGTAGCGGAAGTTTCACGAATCACTTTATTCTCAAATAACACAAGAAACGAGAAATAATACAAGATAAAAGAAAACAACAAGATAAGACAGCGAAAGATCCATTATCAAAAGATAAAAGCTTTTACAAGAGTTTATAAGAAAGACTTTATTCTTTCTTACTCAACTAAACTCTTTTACCAAGACTCGGCAATGCGTCCACCTTCAGAGAGAATATCCAAGAGAGCATCACTAGGAACCACCACGAGAGACCACCGAGAAGTACTAGAAAGATCCACACACGAGAGCCAACACTCTCTCTCTTTCTCTTCTCTCTATTTTCTCTATTTTTCTCTAGTTCAACCTCAATATTACGCTATACATAAGCCCTATATATTATAGTATATTTATAGACTCTTATTGAGTCTGCGTTTTATTCAATTATAACTCCTAATATTACAAATTAATCATAAATCTAAATTCAACTTTGGATTCCTATTTTAACTCAAACTCTAATTCTACTTCGAGACACCTAAAACTCAACAATCTCCACCTTAGCTTGAACTTGGGCATGTCACCATCACGAATCTTCAGCGTCATCTCTCATCCAGCCTCTGCCCTTAGGCTACTAGCTTATTCAGTTAATTGCAAGACGCGAACTCGAGCCAACCTCGAATTTGCTCTTCATGCCTATAGTTTTGTACTTTTGGAAGCTTTTCGGATGACCTGTGTCTGCTGTTGTAGTAAAAGTAATTCGAGGAGAATGTTTATCTCTTATCAAATTACTCCGAGTATCATTCTTCCTCTTCACTACTGTAGCCATTGGAACTCCATCTGCAATGGTATTTTCTATTAATTGATAAACATTGCCGCACTTCTCACCTTTCATCAAGATTCTAATACCATGTGTCACCTTCATGACTCCATCTCTTCCTGAATAATTACAGCCTTTTGAGTCTAGTACACCAAGTGAAATTAGATTCCTTCGCGTCTTGGGGACATGCCTCACCCCAGTAAGAGTATGAATTGCTTCATCAAACATCTGAATTTTGACTGTTCCCACATCGGTGATCTCACAGGCTGAATTATCGCCCAACCAAACAGTACTTTTCTTCTTATTCTCCTCATAAGAAGTAAACAAATTCTTCCTGGAGCAAATATGATAAGAACTACCAGAATCTAAAATCCACTTACCAGAAGTGCCGATTTTTGTGGATACTGTAAGAATATCTCCATCCGCACTATTTTCAGAAGTATCATTCGATATTATCGTCGCCATATTGGAGGACTCTATCTTCCCACATTCAGGATAATACCGCCTAATGTGGCCATACTTCTTAATGAATAACATTGTACTTTTTCCTTCAATTTTGATTTGGACCGTTGCTTGTTTTCTCCACATTCTCTTAATCTTCCTCTTTCGTGAGCCACCAATCTTTCACCAAACTCCATATTAATCTTAGAGTTTCTCCTTCTCTCATTAGAAAGAAGACTAGTTGTCACATCTTCCATCTTGAGAGTTTCTTTACCATAAAGAATTGTGGTCACAATATGATTGTACGAAGTAGGAAAAGACATCAGGAGAATCAATGCCTTATCATCCTCTTCAAACTTCACATCAACTTTCAACAAATCATTGATAATCTTATTGAAAGCATTTAGTTGATGTAATATAGTTGTATCTTCGCTCATACACAGTCCGTACAACTATTGTTTCAGGTAAAACTTGTTCGTGAGGCTTTTTGATATGTACAACTTCTCGAGTTTTGTCCAGATGTCCATCGTCATCTCTTCATCAATGACATTATACAAAACCTCATCAGTCAGACTTAGAATAATTAAATTCAATGCCTTTTAATCTATCTCCTCCCAATCTTCATTGCTTATCTTGATCGGCCTCTTTTCTTTTCCCTTTAACATCTTTTGCAGACCTTGAAAAGTAAGAACCGTCATCATCTTCTTTTGCCATAAGGCAAAATTTATCTTACCGTCAAACTTCTCCACCTCGAGTAAGGACTTTACCATCTTGGTTGTTTGCTCCTAGGCTATGATACCAATTTTTGAGATTCGTAGCGGAAGTTTCACGAATCATCTTGTTCTTAAATAACACAAGAAACAAGAAGTAATACAAGATAAAAGAAAATAATAAGATAAGACAGCGAGAGAGCCACTATCAAAAGATAAAGGCTTTTAAAAGAGTCTACAAGAAAGACTTCACTCTTTCTTTTTCAACTAAACTCTTTCACCAAGCCTCGGCAACGCCTCCATCTTCAAAGAGAATCTTCAAGAGAGCATCACGAGGAACCACCACCGAGAAATACTAGAAAGACCCACACACGAGAGCCCATACACTCTCTCTTTCTCTTCTCTCTATTCTCTCTATTCCTCTCTCTCTATTTCTCTCTAGTTCAACCTCAATACTACGCCACACATAAGCCCTATATATTATAGTATATTTATAGACTCTTATTGAGTCTGAGTTTTACTCAATTACAACTCCTAATATTACAAATTAATCATAAATCTAAATCCAACTTTGGATTCCTATTTTAACTCAAACTCTAATTCTAGTTTGAGACACCTAAAACTCAACACTTTTGTGGCTCCCCAACAAGTGGTATCAGAGCTTCAGGTTTGAAATTGTGCAAACTCTTAAGACCAAAAACTTTTGCGATGATGTGACTGAATTGAGTCACATGTTAGTCTCATGGCAAGGATCGGCGAAAGGGTGCGGGCGCTGGCTCAAGGGCTCGGGTGCTGGCGTGAGACCGGCATGAGGCCAGAGAGAAGGTGCGTGCGTGGGTGCTAGAGGCCAGTGCGAGGGCACAAGCGCGAGGCCGACAAGGGCACAGGCATCAAAGGCCTGTGCAAGAAAATAAGTCATATGGTGGAAGTGGTCGAGTAAAAGAGTTCTTGATTAAGAGTGTTAAATTGATGTGCTCAAATCACACCTGAAGGGGAAGATTGTTATAATGTCAGGTGTGATGAATTAGTCTCACATCGGATATTGGATAAATAGAGTCTAATAGATATAGTGAAAAAGACCCATATTCTATGAGCTTGAGCTTTTGGGATGGTCAATTCCTATTAGAGTTTGACTGAAATGTGACATGTTTTATTATAAAAAACTTGAATTTAATAAGTTGTGTCCTAATTGTACATGTTTCTAGAAAAGTTTTTGTTGTGTCTTAATTGCTTATGTCTATCTTGATGTTTGCTTACAAGTTTAAAAAACTGCACAGTTGTTTTGATTGTCCATCACATGTATCATATTAGACTAACAAAATAAGAAATTGACATAAACTAAGAATTCACAAGGTACTTTTCAGGTATCAAATAATGGATTACATTGTGTCTGGGGGATACACATGTGGTGTCTTACACTCTTTAAGTTTCCTTTTCTTGTTCTTTTTTATTGTTTCATATAGTTTGATAGATCATAGCTGAAACAATTGTTGCGGATGAATTTGATTGAGTGCACTGTATTGAGTTTCTAGATGGATCCTATAGGGTTTTCCACATGGAAACTGAAATTTTACGAAATTCAATCTGTGTAACGAATTTCGAGAACATGCTTTCTGCTCTAATGGCATAATGGGTGATATAGATCATGATTATTTGGTGTAGATTATTATTTTTCTATTTATGAAAATTGACACATTATGTATGTAGGTTTGTTGTTTAATATTTTTCAGTGGGATGGGTTGCATAGATTTCAGAACTTAAGAGGGCAAAGAAACTCTTTTCATGAGATGGCATTATGAAATTCAGGTATTTATTTTTTTATTCTCTTTATTGGTGAATATGGCAAGATGCCCTCCCATTGTTTGGATTCCGATATGGTCCAGTATGACGTGGTTTCCACCATGAAGTCTATAAGAACCTGTGCTTTGATGGTTTTCTAAGCTTTGAAAGTTGTCTTGAATTACCTAATTTGATGGACTATTTAAGCAACCTTCCCAAAGTTTATGGCTTTTACATTGTTTGTCAAAGTGGGAGATCAGCGAGTACTATGACCTGGTAGCTTGAAAGTATGGGCAAAGCTTTCGGGTTTTCTATACCATAATGTATGCCAGCTTCTTGAGAAGGGGGTACTGATCTTTGTCCCTCGCGAGCACATGACTCACAAAGTAAATGGAGTGTTACTTTCCACTTCGGTTAACACCGAACTCATTGCTTGATCTAAGGCTGCTACACAGAGGAAGAATACCTTGTTTGGCTTGGGTTACAACAATAAAGGAGGTGCGGCCAAGTATTTTTTTTTAAGGTCTTCAAAAGCTTGATCACATTCCTTTTTCCATTCAAACTGCAAACTTTTCTTGAGTGCCTTAAAAAAAGACAAACAATTCTCACTTGACCTAGATAAGAAGCGATTGAGAGCTGCCAATCGACCCATGAGTCTCTGCATCTCCTTAATAGAGTTTGGAGGCTTCATTTTCATCACTGTTTCAATCTTTTTGGGGGTTAGCCTTTATTCGCTGCTTCAAGGTGAGCTAGCTGAGGAACTTCCCTGAGCCTACCCCGAAGGCACATTTTTTTGAATTTAACTTCATTTTTAACTTTTGAAGTGTGTTGAAAGTTTACACTAAATCTTCCAAATGCCCTTTTGTGTGGATGTTTTTTACTAACATATTATCAACATATGCTTCAATATTTCTTCCAAATTGAGCCTCAAGGACTTTTTACCATCCTTTGGTATATTACCCTTATATTCTTTAGTCCAAAAGATATTACGACATAACAAATTGTACCTTAGTCTGTGATGAAAAAAATTTTCTCCTTATCCCTAGAATGCATCCAAATTTGGTGATAGCTCAAGAATGTATTCAAGAAACTCAAGAGTTGGTGGCTCTAGGTGGAATTCACAAGTTGATCTATCTTGGGCAAAGGATAACTATCTTTTGGACACATTTTGTTTAGGTTGGTGAAGTCGACGTACATTCTCCATTTTCCATTGGAACTTTTAATCATTACAACATTTGCTAGCCACTTGGGATAAATGAACCTCTGTGATGAATCTTGCATTGAGGAGTTTATTTACCTCTTCAGTGATAACTCTTTGATGCTCAAGGTGAAATCTCTTTTTGTGCTTGACTAGGTTATGATTTTCTGCCATTGTGAGCTCATGTTGTGTGATTAAGGGATCTATACAAAGTGGGTCTTCGCAGGACCATATAAAGACATTTTGGCTGCTCCACAAGAGTTCTCCTAGTTTAGTGTGCAAAGGCTCCATGAGATTCACACCGAGCTTCAATGTCCTATTCGCACCCTCATCAACAATAAGGTTCATGAGCTGCTCCATGGGTTCAGCATGTGCCTTTTTTGGCTCGATGGTAGATTCATTAATCTCTACCACCGTGAGACTTTTGCCCTTCTAGTTGGAGTTGTTTTTCTAATAAGTTGCCTTATTTTTTTTTCGCAAAGCTTTAGTCATCCCACACTTCACTTGTACCATATTTAGTTGGAAATCTTATAATTAAGTAAAAAGTTGAGATTACTGCTTAGAGCTGGTTGAATATTGGACAACCCAATATCACATTGTACGCCAAGCATGTCTAAACCACCACAAAATTCGATTTAATGGTCATGCTCTTGGGGTTTTCCCCAACTATGAGAAGTAGATCGATCCAACTTTTGCTCGGTCTTTATCTAATTATAAGATCAAGTAAACAGAATATTAACCGAATTTTTTGTATCCACCATGATATATTGTGTAGTGTAGCTGTCTAAGATTGCCGAGATTATTAATGCATCATTATGGGGCATTGAAATTTTCTCCATGTCCTTTGTAAAAAATATTATATCTCGATGCTCAAGTTCACAATGTTGCCTCTTCATTTCCTTTGGCTCCTCTTGCCCCCCAGTGATGATTCAACATTTACCAGTTAATATCGAGACTTCACTTTGAGTTGGTTGGCTTACAAAAATCATATTAAGGTTCCCCTTTACTTGTGGGTTATGCAATTCCAAGGTGGGATTCCTTTGCGGAGAGACTCAAGGACAAGGTTCATGTGCCCTAGACTCTTTAGTTTTTTTTACTTTGATGAACAACTTGCTTGAGGTGCCCTTCTTTAATAAGCCTTTCAATTTTATTTTTAAGGTACCTGCATTCTTCAGTGAAAATGATAGTACCTTGATTTGTTGAGATACTATCGAGTCGTACAAATTAGTAAAGACCTTCGCAGGAAGTCTCGGTATTCAATTTGAGTAAGAACTTCTGATCTCGAATTATTCAATGGGGTATAAGCTTGGAACTTGGGTTGATGTTTCTCGGGCCTATGCTTCCTATGCTCAGTTCTTTGTTTCTTTAAATCAGGGAGCGTAATGTCTCAAGTCTCTTTCTTTGACCTGTTGGTACCCTCAAATTCCTTTTTTGCCAAAATGACCTATTTAGTTCAATGTGCTCCCAAACTAGTTGGATGGATTCTTTCAAGCTCTTAGGGTGTCGGTGAGCCATTTCATAGGTAACTTGGACTTGCCATATCCTATTGATCATAGCTCTGAGGAGGCCATCGGCCGCGGGGGTGGTCTCAGGCACTGAGGTAGTCTGGCGAGCGGGCGGGCGCGGGGGAGGGGGGGTGTGGAGGGGCTGAGGCAGTGAGGCAGTCGAGCGTCGGGGACTAGGGGTGAGCAAAACCAGTTAATCGAATCAGTTTTGCTCATTTTAGAACCGGAACCGGATTCCGGTTCTCAAAAAATTGAGAACCGAAACCGTACCGGTTTGGGTAAAGAACTGGTTTTTCGGTTCCGGTTCTAAAACCGGTAAACCGATTTTAAATTATGAATTTTTTGTGACAGTAATTTTGTAATTAGCAAGTTAGCAATCATTGTTTTTTACCAAAAAATAAAGTAATAACATTGAATTGCAAGTAAATACAACTGCTGAGCTTTACAAGTTACAACAATTCAAATGGTTTTTAAAAAACTTAAGAGACAAGATCACCAAAATAAAAGCAAATCAAGCAATAGCAGTATGCAGTATGCACTTATGCAGTGGTAGTGCAGCAGACCAACAGGCAGCAGTAGCTAGTAGTAGACCATCAGTATGCATATTCTTGCAAAAAAAGAGCTTAGACTACTACTGCTAGTTTGCTAGTATGCTACTAGCACTATAAAGGCATAAATTAAGGTATAATAATGTCAATAGTTTCTGACTTAGAGTCACCAAGAAGATAATCTCTCTGTTCGTATGGGATAGCCTATGCAGTGCAGCTGCTGCAGCAAACCAGCAGTCAGGCACCAGGCAGCAGTAGTAGACCAACAGTATGCACTTATGCAGTGCAGCAGACTAGCAGGCAGCAGTAGTAGACCATCAGTATGCACTTATGCAGTGCAGCAGACCAGCATGCAACAGTAGTAGACCAGCACCAGCAGTTTGTACTTATGCAGTGCAGCAGACCAGTAGGCAGAGTAATAGACCAGCACCAGCAATATGCACTTATGCAGTGCAGCAGACCAGCATGCAGCAGGCAGTAGGCACCATGTTCAGTAGTGCAGCAGACCAGCATGCAGCAGGCAGTAGGCACCATGTTCAGTAGTGCAGCAGACCAGCAGCCAACAGGCACCATGGACCTTCTCTTCAGTGATGAGATGCCACCAATCCATGTCATGCAGAAAGAGATATATATACCTGAAGAAATCAACAGTTTGAGAATATTAGTCAAATCCTTATTTGTTGGCAGATTCATAAGAATGCAAATAAATTTTGTTTAGATAGTTTCAGTCTTTCAGATCTATTTCTGAAGTTGAGGCAGTATCAGAGGGATTATGCAATGTAGCAGACTAGCAGCAGTAGATCATTCTTCCCGTGACTTGAGATGTCTTCATTTTGTCCTCTTTTCTTCCTTACATTTGCTCCTTCAATTGGCTTAGCAGTTAGCAGAATAGCAGTTAGCATTCAATATGTGTAAGTTTGGCAATAATTTTGTAATCAAAATCAACAGATAAACAAACCAATGAACCACGCTGGCAAAAGCATGAATATAGTGCCCACTACCCACTTGCCCAACATACGTCTTTGCTCGCATTGGCAGATTCATAGGAAATGGCATCAAGAAAGAAAATTAATCATCAACTGAGATTATTGTTTCTATTTTTCTCGTCATTTCTGCAATTATAAAGATAAAACATGTGAAATATATAACATAAATATTAAAATCAATAATTAATTTCTACAGAAATAATACAATGAATGAGTAATTTTTACCTACGGATATTTTTTCAATTTCCTCAAAGGTCTCCTCAATATTAATAGGAGAACTAGAAGAACGCAACCAATCTTGTGTACAAATAAGAGCTTCCACCATTTTTGCAGATAAAGAACTTCAAAATTGATCAAGAACTCGACCTCCTGTACTAAAAGCTGACTCCAAAGCAATGGTAGATATGGGCATAGCAAGCATATCTTTAGCCATAATGGAAAGAACTGGATACCTACCACTGTTTGCTTTCCACCACAGAAGAATATCAAAATCTTCTGCCTCATCTTCACGTTCCTCCTCCAAATACTTATTTAATTCTATTTTGCAAGTGGAAGTCTTCTGTTTTGCTTTTGCATTTCTCAATTCATCTTGAACCAGCTGAAGTACATCAAGATTACTTGTTCCAGTAGCATTTCTTTCTTTTATTTGTTCAACTCCCGCAACACTATGAGAAGAAAAAGATGACTTTTTTATAGATAAATATTCTTGAAAAGTTTATCCAAAACATTCTTCACTTTACCCTTCAACTCACTGACTTTTCATTCTCATAACTTTCCTCAATAATCCAATCTACACTCTCCAACTTTAGCCTAGGATCAAGCACAGAAGTAATAAATAGCATAATATTAAGCTTTTCAATATTTGCCCAATATTTATCATATTTGGTCTTCATCTTAAAAGACATAGAACTTAAGCAGAAGTCATCTGATTCAGAAAAATTCTTGATCATCATGCCAATTCCATACATGCTTTGCATATATATATTTCCTATAATACAAGAAGAACCAGATATGTTTAAGGTAACATCATAAAATAGTACTTAAGCAGAAGTCATCTGATTCAGAAAACTTCTTGATCATCATGCCAATTCCATACATGCTTTGCATATATATATTTCCTATAATATAAGAAGAACCAGATATGTTAAAGGTAACATCATAAAATACTTACAAAAAAGGTAATAAAGCTTGAGCAACATCCCAATCTGCATGTGTTGGTGAGCCCCATGACTTTCCCTTCATTAGCTCCTTTGCATATTTGGAATCTTGGATCTCTAATAATTCAAAAGCTTTTTAAAATTTCAAAGCAACATCAAGCATTAGATATGTAGAATTCCATCTGGTTTCAACATCAAGACAAACCAGACTTTTGCATTCTATTTTTTCTTGCTCCACACAAAGCATGAACCTCTGTGCTCTTGCTAGAAATGATCTCACATATTTAATTGCAGCCCAAATTCTAGCAATAGAGTCATTTGAATCTTTAAGTCCTTCTTTAACAATTAGACTCAGGAGATGTGCACAACATCTGACATGCAAATACTCACCATTAAGTACATGACCTTTCCAGCTATCAAGCCTCTTCCTCAAGTACTGAACTCCAACATCATTAGAAGATGCATTATCTACAGTAACTGTGAAGACCTTATCTATGCCCCAATCAAAAAAGCACAATTCTAATGTTTTACCAATTAACATACCAGCATGACTTGAAACAAAACAAAAATTACTTTTTTTTTAAGCTTCCAATCATCATTAATATAGTGAGCAGTCACACTCATGTAGCCCAAGTTTTGGCATGATGTCCAATAATCAGTTGTGATACTCACTCTTTGTTTTAACTTGCTAAAAAAATATTTCAATTTTTTCTTTTCCTCCAGAAATATTTTGAAACAATCTCTAGCAATAGTAAATCGGGAAGGAACATCAAATTTAGGTTGCAATGTAGAGGTATAGAACTTAAACCCTTCACCTTCAACATGTTTGAAAGACAGCTCATCAAGAATCAAATATTTGGCTAATACAATTCTACATGCTTCTTGATTAAAATTCCATGTAAGAAGTGTGCGAGCTTGAGTGCGAGTGCCACTGTCATCACTAATTGATTGAAAGGCTAAAGTTTTTTGTTTTTTCACCTCCATGTTTGGAGGATAATCTCTGCATCTACTTAAGTGAGTACTTAAACCACTTGTTCCATAATTAGAAGGGCATAAAAGGAGACTTCCACAATAATTACATTGGGCTTTATCCTTATGACCATCTTCATTGGAATTTAGTTTAGAAAAATGGTCCCACACCCATGAACTATTTTTTCTCCCTTTCCAAGCTTTCTGATTTGTTTTATTTATTCTTGAAGTTACATCTTGAGCTTCACTAGTCTTCTCAGTGTTCTCACCAGCATTTTGATTTTGACATAAATATTTTATATTTGAAGCATTCATACTTGTATTTTCATTAGTGATTTCTCTGTGGGAATCCATCTAAAATAAAAGAAAGAAGATATATGACCAACAGACCAAACAATCAAGCATGCAAGTAATATTGTCCCTAGTAGAACTACAGGAAAGACTATTATGGTATTACCTAATTCACAGAACTGGGCCAATTGGCACATCAGCCACACCGCAGTAGGAAAATCCTCGAACAAGTTGAAATTCAGCTCGTAGTCCCACAATTTCTGAGAAAACTCTGAAAAAATAGAACACAACATCAGTAAAAATCAGAAATCATAGAAGAGCTGGTACTTGAGAGAGAGGGCATACCAGAGTAGATCGCTGCTCTGGCAACTGGCGATGTCGCTGCTCTGGTGATGGACGAAGGACAAATCAGAGCAAGTGGCGACAAGATCGGAGATGCAGGGACCTAGGGTTAGGGTTTTGAACTCTCGACCTTTGAGAATGAGAAGAGAAATCAGAGCAAAAGGTGCGGCGGGCGGCGACCGGCGAGATCGGAGATGCAAGGACCTAGATCAAGAGTTTGAGCCTTTGACAGTGAGAAATTAAAGCACGAGACGGCCAGATCGGAGATGCAGGGACCTAGATCTAGGGTTTGAGACTTTGAGAATGAGAAATTAGAGAAAGAGGCGACGAGATTGGAGACGCACAGACTTAGGGTTAAGGTTTTAAACTCTTACCTTTGAGAATGAGAAGAGAAAACGGAGAAAAAGGCGTGGTGGGCGGCGACCAGCGAGATCAGAGATGCAGGGACCCAGATCTAGGGTTTGAGACTTTGAGAATAAGAAATCGGAGCAAGTGACGGACTGGCAATGACTGGTGAGGGCGAGGGTGAGGCGGCGTCGCTACGAGTGCGGGGTTGAGGGCAAGAGCGTGGTGGAGTCGCTATGAGGGCGGCGTCGCTGCGAGTGTGGAGTCAAGGGTGAGAGCATGGTGGCAGCGCTGCGAGTGAGGAATTAGGGTTACTGGGTTAGGGTTTCGGCTGAAGACTTATATAGAGAGGGAAAACCTGTACGGTTTCGGTATATCGATTTTTCAGAAAATGTGGAACCAAAACCGGAACCGGTTTTCCGGTTTTGTGAAATTTCAGAATCAGAACCGTACTGGTTTTCTCTGAGAATCAGTTTTTCGGTATGGTTCTCAACCGGAACGGTTCGGTATACTGATTTTTCGATTTTTTTGCTCACCCCTATCGAGGACGGCAGGGGGCAGAGCAGTGGGCCAAGGACGAAGGACGCCGATCTGCTCGCTGGCAGCAGCGAAGGGATGGTGATCTTCTTGCAGGTGGGGCAGCGATGGCATGGGGGGCCCGGCGTAGCGGTTGCGCGGGGGAACAGCAGAGCAGCGGCGCGGGGGCAGAGCAGTGGACGACGGGACGGCGATCTCCTCGTCGGTGAGGCAGTGACGGCGCGGCGGGCAACGGCTGCGCAGGGAGCAGCAGAGCGGCGGCGGCGCGGGGGCAGAGCTGCGCCGCTGGCGCATATAGGGTTAGGGTTAGGGCTACAATGAAGTGGAGGAATTTATCAGAAAATTTCGGGGACTCTTTTGTAAATCAGAATAATTTTGAGGTGTTATTTGTAAAAATCTGAATTTTAGGAACTTTTCTATAAATCGAAATAATTTCGGGATATTATTTGTAAAAATCTGAATTTCGGGGTGTTAATTAATTACCCCTTGTTTTTAAGCCTCAATAGAATTTAATATCAACCTGCAGGGGCATATGGGGCACATGGGGCACATGGTTGTTTTTACGCTTGGTTGGTGTCAATTTATTGCCATTTTAACTGGCGTGTCATTTTTCAAAGAAAAATTTATTTAAAAATTATTAATTTTTTAAAAAAATTTAGAATCAGCCCCTCACGTTCTAAAAGTTTGAGATCAATTCTAAAAACATTTGAAATTTAAAATCAATTTCTGAAAGCATAATGTTTTGAAATAAAAAAAATATATAATTTTATCAATTTATAAATATTTATAGATAAGTTAAAACATTTATAGTACTAAAATATTTATATATAATGAAAAAATATTTTTTTTTATTTCAGAAAATTACATATTTAGGGACTAATTATGATAGGATTTTTTTTATAAATTTTATTTTTTAAAATTAGTGGATCAAGTCTGCCGTAAGGGGTCGATTGTTAATTAATTTTGATAGACTGAAAATCAATATTTTCTTAAACCGGTGAACAGGTCTTTTCTTAAACTCGAGAAAGGTTTATTCATAAATAAATTATCGTAAAAAATTCTGTGGTTTATTTGGCAATGAACCTCACATGGTTCATTAAAAACCGGATTAAACTAAGTTTGGGTAAGATGCTGTATCATCCCCATTTCTGACTTTTTCTCGCGGATTGCTCTTCATTATTCTAATAATAAGATTCTGTCAAATTTTAGCAAAACATATAAGGCGTTATATGTAGAAACCCCCTTCCTCTTCACATGCATGCTCTTTTTTTATTATTAAATACATAATGTGTAAAGTATAAAATTATTAAAATATCAAAAAATGAATTATGAGGCCTAGAATTCGAACCCAATTGTTATACAATTAAATAACAAAAACTCAACTAGTTCATTCAAAATGACCTAATGGGTCCGTTTAGTAAATTACTTTGTAAACTAATTTTTTTTCAAAATTGACTCTAATGACTTAAAGTACGAAATGCTAATTAATTTTTATAATAATTTAATTTTCGAATTTTTTATAAATAATTGCCTACTTTATTGAGAATTTACAAAAAAAATCTCCTACTTTATCACAATTAAAAAAAATCCACTTATTTTATATTATAAATTTGTAAAAAATAACTTCAATTAAAATATTAAAAAAAAAAAATCCTATTTTAATTTTATTTTATGAATTAAAAATACTATAAAAATTTAAATTATCGGACTAATTTTTTTCTTAATTCCTCATCAAACAATAGCTATCGAATGAAAATAATATTTAAAAAACAAATTAATTAAGAATTAAAATCTTGGCTGAAACTGGCCCCACCCTGCAACCCATATGGGCATTGTTGATTTGAAATTTTTTTAAAAAAATCTGGTTTTATACTGACATTGCTAAGGTCGAGTGCAGCTGATGTTGCCTCCTCGTTAAAAGCAAAGCTAGTTTTTCAATTGTCAGTGTTAATTTTTTGTGCTGTGTCTGGCGTGCCTTTTTTCTAGGGAAAATTATTTAAAATTTAGAATCAGCCCTCGTGTATTCTGAAAATCTAACATTCAAAATTCAAAATCAATTTTTCAAAATACAATGTTTTGAAATAAAAATATAATTTTATCATTTTATCTCATATATAAATAAAACAAAATATTTATATATAATGATCAAATTATATATTTAGGGTTTAATTATGAATTTTAGAAATTTGTAGAAATCGAACCCTAATTTCTGAAATATAAGAAGCTGATTATGAATTTCAAAAATTTTTAGAATTTTTTATAATTTTTTTCTCATTTTAAATTAGTGGATCAAGTCTGCCGTAAGTGTAATGCTAATTAATTGCCTTTCGCAATAATTTTCGATTGTTAATTAACTCTTAATGGCTGAAACCGGTGAACAAGTCTTTTCTTAAACTCGAAGGGCTATTCATAAATAAATTATCGTAAAAAATTCTGTCGCTTATTTGGAAATCAGCCTAATGCTTCATGAGGTAAGATGCGTGTATCATCCCCATTTGTTTATTTTCCCATGTCTGACTTTTTCTCAAATGGATACCGCTCACTTCATGGATTCATATTCTAATGGTTAGATGCCGTCAAATTTTAGCAAACATATAGGGTGTTCTATGGAAAAAGCCCCTTCTTCTTAACGCAATACATATAGCCATCCTTCCTTTTTCTCAATTGCCTGTATGAGAGTTTTGAGTTTGTTCCATTCGCGAGCTCTTCTTGATTTTCCTCTGCTAGCTACAATGTTTGGCTTGGATTCTGCCATCGGCCTTTTCTTCAACCACTTCTACGAACCCATCAGGAAGCAAGCCAACTACCTTCTTCATGTTCGAAGCAACGTCGAGAAGCTGGACAAGTCCAAGGAGGAGTTGGCCGATAGAAGAAAGGACGTCGAACACGAGATCCAATTAGCGGAAGAAACACAACAGCAGAAGATCAAGCATGAAGTCCAAGGATGGGTGACAGAAGTGGAAGCCAAGGAAGCAGAGGTCGCCGTCGTCTTGAAAGATTACCAAGGGACGAGCAAATGCTTCGCGGGCTATCCAGTAAACTGCTGGTCGGGATACAGAATTGGAAGAAGAGCATTCAAGGCGCACATGGAAGTGGTCGAGCTGAAGACCCAGGGAGAATTTGCTGATGGAGTAGGTAATTAATGCTGAAGAGCCCATCTTACAGTACAGTTATTTTCTATGTTGATTTTCTCGTCAAACTCCAAATTTATTTACAGGTCAGAAGGTGCTCCCCGATTCTGTCGTTGAGAAGCCTGCCACATCGACAGTAGGTGCGGACTTGATGTTGGGCATCATCGGGATATATGGCATGGGTGGTGTAGATAAGACGACCATTTTGACGAAGGTCAATAATGAATTTTTTGGAGAGACTCTGGCAAACGAGTTTGATTATGTTATTTTTGAGGTGGTATCGAAAGATCGCAGCATCGATGAGTTGCAAAGAGGCAAATTGGAAAGGTTAGGTCAAGGAGACAAGTCAAGCACGCAAGCCCGAGCGGATGCCATTTCAAGTGTTTGAATGAGAAAAGATTTTTATTATTGCTAGACGATGTATGGAAGCCTCTTAATTTAGAAGCACTCGGAATCTCTGTCTCCAAAAGAAATGGCAACAAAAAGCACAAAATAATATTTACAACACGATTCGAGGGAGTTTGCGCTAGAATGGATTCTCACAAGATGATGAAAGTAGAATGCTTACGGTGGGAGGAAGCCTGGAACTTGTTTAGGGAAAAGGTTGGTGAAGAAACCATCAATTCTGAACCTAGCATATCGTCTTGCAGAAGAGATAGCCAAGAAGTGCGGTGGATTGCCTTTAGCTCTCATCGTTATCGGTAGGGCAATGTCAACCAAAAGAACAGTACAAGAATGGCAGCATGCATTGACGACACTCAGAAAATCACAACCAGATATTCAAGGTATGGAAGATGATTTGTTTTCTCTATTGAAATATAGTTATGATAGCCTTCCAAGTGACACAATTAGAGAGTGCTTCTTAACTACTGCTTTATTTCCTGAAGACTATGCTATAAAAAAAGATAAACTCATAAGGTATTGGATGGGTTTAGGACTTTTTGATGAATTTGATGATTCGACTGAAGCAAACAATAAGGGACACAACATCATTGGAATTCTCATGGAAGTATGTTTACTAGAGGATTCTACCAAGCAAACTGGAGTTGTGATACATGATGTGAACAGAGAATTAGCATTATGGATTGCCAATGAACGTGGTAGAAAGAATAAAGGAATTGTTTATGCAAGAGTTGAACTAAAAGAACTACCGAATAGTGACGGTTGGAGAGAGGTTGAAAGATTGTCATTGATGCATAGCAAGTTGCCCAAAGTTATTGAACCAGGCTTTTTTGAATTCATGCCCACCCTCAAATACTTGGATCTGTCCTCTACTGGTATCCATAATCTTCCTAGTGATATTGGTATGCTTGTTGAGCTACAATATCTCAATCTTGCTTTTGCAAATATCGTCATGCTTCCAGTCGAAATTGATAGTTTAGTGAAGCTCAAGTGGTTGGATCTGTCCCATACTCCGATCAGAAATCTTCCTAGTGAGATCGGTATGTTTGTTGAGTTACAATATCTCAATCTTGGTTTTACAAGGGTCGAATGGCTTCCTGCTGAAATGGGTGGTTTAGTAAAGTTGAGTGGTTAGATCTAGATCATACACATTTTCTTTGGACAATTCTAGGTGGGTTGATTTCCAAGCTTTTGAGCCTTCGCATGTTGAGAATGTATGAGAGCAGTTTTAAACATTGGGTGGTTGAAGTTATTAATAGCCCGAACATCAGTAAACCTGCAGCTCTGAAAGAGTTTGAGCACTTGAAGAAGCTGAAGAATCTTTCACTCACTTTAAACACATTCGATGCTTTTGAGTGACTTGTTGAGTCTCAATTACCTGTACAAAAGCTTTATCTACATTCCTGGCATCATGACTCCGATTTGCGGTTTCCATCAACCAAACCCTGGAGCACCAAGATAATGAGGAGACTTGAAGTTCTAACAATGCAGTATCTAAAGATGGGAAATCTAACATTTGGATCTCAGGACTGGTGCCTTTCTTCTCTCAAGAGTCTAATAATCGAATCTAGTGACTTCACAAGCATTGTCTGGCAAGTTCATCCAAGTCAAGGCTTTCCAAACCTACGAAATATAGAACTTTTTCATTGTCATAAGCTGAAGACAACTTCTTGGTTGTTGCAACTCCCCCAACTCGAAGAATTATTTCTTGACAACTGCAGAGAATTGGAGTATTTGGTGGATGAGAAAAGCTACCAAGAAGTTGAACCAGGCATGAATCAAGCCTTCCATAGGCTGAAGTCTTTGATATTATCTCGTCTTTGGAATTTAAGAAGCATTTGTAGTGATGCAGTGGCCTTCCCTTCTTTGGTTTCTTTTGAATTGTTCAGTTGCCCCAAGTTAAAGAGGCTTCCGGCTGGTATTCTACGCGTCCATAGACAAATAAAGCAGATGAAAGTAAATAGAGGCTTTCTCGAAGCATTAGATTGGAAAGAAGAAGAAGAGAGTATCAAGTCTCGTTTGCTCTCTCTTATACCAAACGTATGTGTGAAATTTATCTTTTCGAGAAATCGTCCCCTAATAAATTACTGTTTGTTTTATTTTCTTCATCCCAACATTATTTTGCAGAGCTATGGGTAGGAACTTCAAGTTTGGTTGAGCACCAGTGAGAGAAAAGGGTAGCAGATTTTGCTATACGAGATGAAGTAGCGGGATTGAGTGTGTACCACTCGCTGAGCTACGAGTAGTGTTGTGGGATGGAATAACAGTTTGGATTACACGCGATTTTGTGATGATTATCTCTCCAATGTTTAGGACGAATTAATTAATTTGAAGACAGAAATCGGTTTGTGCTTGAGATTGTGATGTCTCTTGTAATACAAGTCCTTTATATTTTTTGTGATTTCAAATTAGTTTGCTGACGATCTTGTTGACCAGAATTGTGCTGTAATTGCTTCTTGTTCTCGTGTCGATTGCTAATCGGATTATGAATGATGCTCGTGTCTTTTAGGGTCCGAAGGAAATAGTTTCAATTTGATTCGCTTTAGAGAAAGAGGATACATGTTATTTTATTTGCCATCTTCCATATCATTGCTTGTGTTTGAATTTCTTAATATACTGCTTTCTTAATGTACCAATCTTGGTGTTACCGTAGCTGATCCCAAGAAAACGGAACATTTGCGTGCTCTGGATGGGGCCAAAGAAAGATTACAGCTGTTCAGAGCGAACTTATCGGAAGATGGCTCATTTGATGCTGTGGTTGACGGTTGCGAAGGTGTTTTTCATATGGCTTCTCCTTTCTATCATTCAGTCGCAGATCCACAAGTTTGTAATTTTTACTTGCTTTCAAAGCAATATGAGTGTTTCTCTTTTAACAAACTATGTGAACAATTTTTTTCTTTTTTATTTTCCAGTTTGGACATAATCACAAGGCCTGATTATTTCACATGTTTCAGATTGAGTTACTTGATCCAATAGTTAAGGGGACTATTAGGCACTCTTTGATTCGAAATTAGGATTAGTATCAGGATTTTTTGAAATTATTTTTTTACAAAATTAACATCATTTATTTTACACCACTATTAAATTAAATTATTATAAAAAATTAATTTATTTTTTGAATTTTAAATTATTTTAGTATTAATTTTGATAAAAAGACATTAGTTTATAAAAATATTTCATTAGGCTTGATTTTGATCATGACCTTGATTTTGAACTAAATGGTGCCTTCATGTTTTGGTTGCTTGCACTAAAACCACTTCCATCAACAGGGTTGTTGTAACATCCTTCGTTGTTACTGTTGCCTCTAATGGTAGGCCCTAGATGATGTGATTGTTGATGAGACATGGTTTTCAAGTACAGAGTTTAACAAGCAGGCCAAAGTATGCATTAAGTATGTTCATGTACCCATAAGTATTGACTTCTTGGGATTCGTAGTAGAAAATTTACAGATCAACTTGTTCTCATACAATACAAAAACCAAGAAGTAATGTAAGATAAAATAAAATAATAATAAAAGACGTAGCAATATACGTGATTCAGCTAAAATTAGATTATGTCTATGGAGGAGTGAGACATTCACTATTAAAATATTTTATAAGAGTTTACAAGCAAAATTTAATTTTTTTCTTACTCAACTAAACTTTTCATCAAGTCTTAACGATACCTTCACCTGTAGAGAAAATCTTCAAGAGAGTAACATAAGGAATCAATACGATAGACCACTAAGAAACACTAAAAAATCACATACAATAATCGATACTTTCTTTCTTTCTCTTCTCTTTATTTCTTTATTTGTCTCTAATTCAATTTCAACACTACATCACACCTAAATCCTTTGTCTTACTAGAATATTATAGACATTTATTAAGTCTAAGTTATACTCTAATTATAACTCCTAATATTATATAATAAGTATCCAAAATCAAACATAAATACAAATCTAATTTTAGATTCTTACTTAATTTAAACTCAATTTCGAGTTTGAAATATCTAAAATTAATAATTTTCGCCTTGGTTTGAATTCATACATGCCACTATCATGAAACTTTAGCCATCATCTCTCATCCCACTCCTTCCCCTTGGCGACTAACTTATTCAAGTAATCGTAAAATATGAGGTCAAGCCAATCTCGAATTCGCTTTTCATACCTATAGATTTGTACTTCTAAAAGTCTTTTGAAAGACTTATGTCTGTTATTATAGTAAAAGTAACTCGAAAAAAAAATATTTATCTCCAGCCGAATCACTTCGAGTATCACGTTTTCTCTTTGCCACTGTAGTCATCGGAACTCTACTTACAATAGTATTCCTTATTAATCGATAACTATTTCTGCACTTGGCTCCTTTTATTAGTATCCTAATATCGCGTGTTACCTTTATGACTCCATCTCTTATTGAATAGTTATAACCTTTTGAGTCCAGTATACCAAATAAAATTGGATTTTTTCACATCTTGAGGACAGGACTCGCCCTAATAAAAGTGCAAACCGCTCCATCAAATATTTAAATTTGGACTGTTTCTACACTGGCGATATCACAAGTTGAATTATGACCTAACCAAATAACATCTTTTTTCTTATTCTCCTCATAAGAAGTAAAACAATATTTCTTGAAGTAGATATGATAAGAACTATCAGAATCTAAAATTCACTTATGAGAGGTATCGATTTCTGCGAAAATCATAAAAACATTTTCATTTGTACTATTCTCAAAAGTATCATTCATTATTACTGTCGCTATATTGGAAGACTCTATCTATCTACATTCAGGGCAATAATATCTAATGTAATCATATTTTTTATACGAATAATATTATACCTTCGCCTTTAATTTTGATTTAAACTGTTACTTGTTTTCTTCATGTTCTCTTGATATTGCTCTTTTGTAGGTCATCAATCCTTCACTAATCTCCATATCGATATTAGAGTTTTTCCTTTTCTTATTAAAAAAGAGACTAGCTATCACTTCTTCTATCTGGAAAGTTTATTTATCATAAAGAATTATGTTCATAATATAATCTTACAAAATAGAAAAATATATCAGGAGAATCAGTATCTTATCATTTTTTTAAAATTCATATCAATTTTCACCAAATCATTGATAATTTTATTGAAAGTATTCTGGTGATGTAACATAATTATACCTTCGTTCATACGCAATCCGTACAATTATTTTTTCAGATAAAACTTATTCGTAAGGTTTTTCGATATGTACAACATCTCAAATTTTGTTTAGACATCCACTATCGTATGTTTATCAATGACATTATACAAAACTTCATCAATCAAAATTAGAGTAATTAAATTCGATATCTTCTAATTTATCTCTTTTTAGTCTTTATCGCCTGTCTTAATCATATTGGTTCTTTATCCTTTAACGTTTTTTACAGACCTTGATAAATAAGAACCGCCTTTATTTTTTTTGTTATAAAGCAAAATTTATTTTGTTGTTAAATTTCTTTATCTTGAATTAGGACTTTGTCATTTTAGTTATTTATTCCTAAAATTTGATATTAATTATTGGGATTCGCAGTGAAAGGTTCATAGATCATCTTGTTCTCAAATAACACAAAAAAATAAAAAATAATAAAATATAAAAGAAAATAACAAGAACAGACAAAATGATATACGTGATTCACTTAAAATTGGGTTACGTCCATGGGAAGAGTGAGAGATCCACTATTAAAAACCTTTATAAGATTTTACAAACAGAACTCCACTCTTTCTTACTCAATTAAACTTTTCACCAAGTCTCGGTGACGTCTCCACCTTCAAAGAGAATCTCTAAGAGAACAATATGAGAAACCACCACGAAAGATTATCGAAAAGTACTAGAAAGTTCTATAGACGATAGTCAACACTCTCTCTTTCTCTCTTTCTCTTTATTCTCTCTATTTCTCTCGAGTTCAATCTACACCACATTTAAACTTTATGTTTTATTAGAGTATTTATAAACTCTTATTAAATATAAATTTTATTCAAATTATAACTCTTAATATTACATAATAAGTATTTAAGATCAAACATGAGTCTAAATTCAAGTCTAAATTTCTATTTTAACTCAAATTTTAATCCAAGTTCGAAATATTTAAACTCAAGACTGACTTGGACTGTCAATGCAATCCAAGATGGGGGGCTGGGCAAGAGGCCTTGACTGCAGAGATGCCAAATAAGTCTGAGTCAGTCTCTGTCAAGCCTGAATAATTTCTGTAAATGAGGACTTAAGGTGGGGTTTGGAATAAGTATGCAGGATTCAATTGAGATTTTACTTGGTCCAGCCTGTTTACAGCACAATCTATGAGATGCCATGTTCAGAATGCGCTAAACCCTTTCCATGTGCTTTCTCTTTATATTCAAAAACAGATGAATTTTCACGTTCTCATTTTATGCAAGCTATTACTAACATTAGAAGCAGATTCTGTTCATACTAAATTTCCAAATAATTCACCAATGTCCTTAAATATCACTTGTAAGTGCAAGATTTTATGGATTAAGTTCTTTTTTATGATTTTTCCTGTTAACGTTCAGGGTTTAGGTAACTTTTTTGCTCTTGAGTGCAATAATTGATTCCACCATGAAATTCTGCAGTTTTTTTCTTGAATATTGATGTTCGGTGTCTTCTCTGAAGAATGTAAATAAACTAGCTTTCATTTGTTTTATTTATCATTTTGCATGATAAGGCCTATTTCTAATTGATTGCCAATTGTGTCCTTACTAGTTGCAAAGTTGTCCTAATGCCTTTGCTTTGCTCTCAGGCCTCGTATGCACTATCCAAGATCCTCGCTGAGGAGGCTGCTTGGAAGTTCTCAAAGGATAATAACATTGAAATCGTTATAATTAAGCCAGCTATGGCCATTGGTCCCCTTCTGCAGCCAACTCTTAACACAATTGCTGCTTCTATAAGGGACATTGTAAATGGTCTGTGTCTCATTATGTTCTGGCGACTGGGACCACCCTTATTTCGAAGTCAACGTCTTTTATTGATATTTTTTTTTGAAAGCATGAATGCTTCTTTGCCTGCTTTATTAGTAAAAGGAACCTAATACAAAATGTAGTAGTTGCAGTTCCAGTTGCAACCCAGGAAGAGTGATTTATGATATGCAGAATATAAGACCCATTTCATTTTGAGAATATGAGGTAGGTGAGGCAGCCCAGGAGGAACAATTCATGAAAGGCAGCATATTAGACCATTTCATATTTCCACCATAACATTTGACAAGTGGTAGATGGAGTCTATTTTATGATCGAGTGTGTTTTGGCCCCCGTTTCAAAACAAGACAGAATGTCAACAATAGAACCTGATAGAGTTGGAAGAAAATATCCTCATTTAGCTATGCATGGTAGTTGCAAAGCCTTTACATGGGAAGCTTTTCCTTTTTTGGCTTTTGTTGGTACTGTGGAGTGCAGAGCCTTTAAAATGGAATTCAGTGAGAATTCCTTGATATATACCATAATTTGAGACAATGCAAATTATTTTAAACTGACATCATGTTTTACTTGTTTGCATTTGGATTTTAATACTTTCCCCATGTTAATCTCCATTATTTCCCGGATATTAATGGTTTAAGACTTTTGAGTGCTTCTAGCTTCCCCTTCCATTATGACAGCATATTTTTGGCAAAGTTTTCAACTGAAACTTAGAACAATGTAAAGAGCATGAACATTTTATGCCTCTTTAATCATACTAGCAGCATGCAATTGCTCCTCTGACTCTTTGTGGAATGTCTTTATTTTATTCACAAGCTGTTATCCTGTTTCCATTCATACCGATACCTGTTCATTTAGCTTAAATTTTGTGCAGTATTTTGTTTCACTTAATTCTAACTAGTTCTTTCTGAAAAATAAAAAAAGATATATGCTTCTGTGGCAAAACATATCACTTGGGCTAGTTTTAAGTTGACTTTAACTGTAGGTGGGCATTTTACTTGGATCAACCTGGTCTTGATTATCATTTAGGAAGTTTTTCTTTTGTTGTTATCAGTTTCTAGTGGATGAAACTTAAAAATGAATATTTTTTTTTTTCTATATGAGCATCTACTTTCCCAAATGCATCCTTTGGATGGGTAAATGTGAAAGATGTTGCGTTGGCACACGTTCTTGCATTTGAGGTTCCCTCCGCAAATGGAAGATATTGTTTGGTAGAAAGGGTTGCTCGCTATTCCGAACTTGTGAAGATTATACAGGAATTGTATCCAGCACTTCAACTTCCCCAAAAGTGAGTTAATAGTTTTGATGTTGTAAAACTAGTTTCAAGAAAATGTGTGATTTAAGAAAAACAGCTCTAGTGTTGTTTCCTTTTTGGGTTATCTGAAAAGCTTAATATTCTAGTAGATTTCTAATGTTGGTTTTTTTGGATGGACTACTTATGTTTCTTACAATCTACCTTAGTCTACTTATGTTTCTTACAATCTACCTTAGTCACTCGTGTGCTTTATGTTGTGGAGTTAGTTGGTGGGGGGAAAATTACCGCATTTCGCTGATAATCTGAAGGATCGTCAACTTGAAAATAATGCAGATCCCCATAAATTTTCTTTCACATTAGTTTGTACTCCTCATCAATTTGTTTTCTATATTATGGTAACAAGACAATATGGTTCTATCTTGAGCTGAATGAAACTAAACTCGCTTTAGCAGCTGATGCAATCAATTTCCTTGTTTTTACCTTTTTCATTTATGGTTTGATGAAGTTTTAAACCAATGCTTTCCATCATTTAGCCATTGTGCGCTGCATCGATATGATTTTACTTGTCTGAAGTCTGGTTCTTCTGTGATTCATTCTTCCAGGTGTGCAGATGACAAGCCTTTGGTACCAACATATCAGGTTTCAAAGGAAGAGGCGAAGAGTTTAGGGTTGGTTTTCATTCCTATGGAAACCAGCCTGAAGGAGACTCTTGAGAGGTTGAGAAAGGGTTCGTCAGTTTTTAGATGTCACTTTGTAGAAATGATTGATCATACTGTTTTTCATTGTGAAGCTGACCCAAGCTATCGAGGATATAATAGAACTATTTGGATCGTGCGAGGAGGCCATGTCTGCCTGTGACATTAGGAGAGCATTTGATTTGGAATGTTTGGCTTGGATTCTGCCATCACCTTATTCTTCAGCCACTTCTACGAACCCATCAAGAAGCAAGTCAACTACCTTCTTCACCTTCGGAGCAACGTCGAGAAGATGCGGAAGGCCATGGAGAAGTTGGCCGATAGAAGAGAAGACGTCAAAGAAATGTTCAAATTAGCAGAAGAAACACGACCGCAGAAGACCAAGCATGAAGTAACTGGATGGCTGACACGTGTGAAACGCATGAAAAAAAAGTTCGACGGCGTCCTGAAAGATTACTAAGAGACCAGCAAATGCTTTGCGGGCTGTCCAGTGAACTTCTGGTCGGGATACAGAATTGGAAGAAAAGCATTCAAGGCACATGCGGAAGTGGTCAAGCTGAAGACCAGGGAGCGTTTGCTGATGGAGTAGGTAATGTTGAAAAGCCCATCTTACAGTATAGCTATTTCCTTTGTTGATTTTCTCATCAAACTCCAAATTGATTTACAGGTCAGAAGGTGCTCCCCGATTCTATCGTCGAGAAGCCTACGACATCGACAGTAGGTGTAGACTTAATGTTGGGGAATATTATTTGCTACCTACGGGAATATGACTTGGGCATCATCCGAATACATGGCATGGGTGGTGTAGACAAGACGACTCTTTTAAAGGAGGTCAACAGTATTCTTGTGAGAGACTCTGAAAAAGGAGTTTGATCAGGTTATTTGGGTGGCGGTATCAAAAGATGGCAGCATCGATGAGTTGCAGAGAGATATATTGGAAAGGTTAGGTGATAAAGAAGATAAGCACACAAGTAGATGCTATTTTCGAGTGCTTGAATAGGGAAGATTTTTATTATTGTTAGATGACATATAAAAGTCTCTTGACTTATAAGTATTCGGTGTCTCTGTTCCCCAAGGAAGTGGGAACAAAAAGAACAAAGTAATATTCACAACAAGATTCAAGAGAGTATGTGCTAGAATGGAGGCTCACAAGAAAGTGAAAGTAGAATACCTATAGTGGGAGGAAGCATGGAGAAATTGGTGGTTGAAGTCAGTAATAGCCCGACAATATCGAGAAACCTGTAACTTTGAAAGAGTTTGAACAGTTGAAGATGCTGAAGAATCTTTAACTCAGTGTAGACACATTCGATGCTTCTGAGTGGCTTGTTGAGTCTCAATTATCTATACAACAACTTCATCTAAAATGCTCAGAGCTCGACTCCGATCTGCGGTTGCCATCGACTAGTCCTTGGGGCACCAAGATAATGAGGAAACTCGAAGATCTGAAAATTCGGCATGCTAACATGGTAAATCTAACATTTGGGTCTCAGGATTGGTGCCTCTCTGTGCTCAAAGTCTAGCGATCCAAAATAGTCGCAAGTTAACAAGCATTGACTGCCAAGTCCCTTCAAGTAAAGGCTTTCCAAACCTACAAACGGTAGAACTTTTTAATTATCATAAGCTGAAGACAACTTCTTGGTTGCTGCAACTCCCCCAACTCAAAGAATTGGTTCTTGAAAATTGCGAAGAAATGGAGTATTTTGTCAATGAGAAAAGCTACGAGGAAGTTGAATTAGACATGAATCAAGCCGGATAGGCTTGAATCCTTAACATTCTACGGTCTTGACAACTTAAGAAGCATTTGTAGCGATGCAGTGGCTTTCCCTTATTTAGTTTTTCTTGAATTGTCAGTGCCCCAAGTTAAGGAGGCTTCCGGCTGGTATTCCAAGCGTCCATATAGACAAATAAAGCGGATGAAAGTTGATGAAGGCTTTCTTGAAGCACTGGATTAGAAAGAAGGAGAAGAGAACATCAAATCTTATTTGCTCTCTATCAGACAAGAGGTATGTATGAAATTTATGTTTTCGAGAGATCATCCCCTAAAAAATTACTGTTTGTTTTTATTCTCTTCATTCCAACATTATTTTGCAGTATCGTTAGTAGGAACTTTAAGTTTGGTTGAGCACCAGCGAGAAAAAGAAATTTATAAGTCGAAAATTTATTGATAAATAAGTCGAAAATTTATAAGTTTAAAAAAAATTAACAAAAAAGTGTTGAAAGTATTAAAACTTAAAATTTTAAAATACAAATTCAATATTTTCTATATTTACAAATAGATCCCTCAAATTTTTTATTATTTTTAAAATAAAATTTCACAATATTGCTTTTTTAAAAATTAAAATTTTGAATTACAAATTTAGTATTTGTACATTTGCAAATAGACCCCGTGAATATTTTTATTTATAAATAAGTTCATCTTTAAAATAAAATTTTACCAAAAAGACATTGAAGGTTTTTAAACTTAAAATTTCAAATTACAAGTTTAATATTTGTATATTTATAAATAGACCCCTAAAATATATTTATTTATAAATAAGTCTAAATTTTATTATTTTTTAAATAAACTTTTACAAAGAAGACATTGAAGATTTTAAAACTTAAAATTTGAAATTACAAGTTTCATATTTGTACATTTATAAATAGACCCCTTGAATATTTTTATTTATAAATAAGTCTAAATTTTAATCATCTTTAAAATTAAATTTTACAAAAAAGACATTGAAAGCTTTAAAACTTAAAATTTAAATTACGAGTTTCATGTTTGTACAGTTTCAAATAGATCCCTTGAATATTTTTATTTATAAATAATTCTAAATTTTTTATTATATTTTAAATAAAATTTTACAAAAAAGACATTGAACGTTTTCAAACTTAAAATTTAAACTTACAAGTTTAACATTTGTACATTTAAAAATAGACTCATTGAATATTTTTATTTATAAATAAGTCTAAATTTTATTTATTTTAAAACTAAATTTTACGAATAAGTCATTGAAGATTTGAAAACTTAAAATTTAAAATTACAAGTTTCATATTGTACATTTACAAATAGACCCATTGAATATTTTTATTTATAAATAAGTCTATTTTTTTATCATATTTAAAATAAAGTTTTACAAAAAAGACATTGAAGGTTTTCAAACTTAAAATTTAAAATTACAAGTTAACATTTGTACATTCAAAACTAGATCCATTGAATATTTTTATTTATAAATAAGTTCAAATTTTATTTATTTTAAAACTAAATTTTACGAATAAGTCATTGAAGGTTTGAAAACTTAAAATTTAAAATTACAACTTTCATGTTGTACATTTACAAATAGACCCCTTGAATATTTTTATTTATAAATAATGTTAAATTTTTTTATCATGTTTTAAATAAAATTTTACAAATAATAATAATTTTGATATATTTAAATAATAATAATAATATTATTATTAAAAATTAATTATAATAAGAAAATATTAATTTATAAATAATAATAAACTCAAACGTTAATTTTACGGAGGTACAACTTTCCAAATCTAACTTTTAATATTCTTAAATGGCACCATGATTTCACCGCGGATTGTATACGCTTATCCCAAAATCCCAAATTTACGTTAGCCAAGACGTGAGCAATGGACAGCCGCCTTAATCTCAACCGGTCATCATCCTCGAGATCGGCAACTTTTTCATTACAAGCCAGTCAGTTGTCGTGCTGCTCTTGCTGTTCTTGCCGCTTGAAAAGCCTATATCTCTCCCAAATCAAGTCGGACAACGAGGAGGTCGCAGATCGCGAGAGCGAGAGTGAGAGAGAAGATGAGAGGAAAGGTGGTGTGCGTGACCGGCGCTTCGGGATACATCGCGTCATGGCCGGTGAAGCTTCTCCTCGAACGCAGGTACACTGCCAAGGCCACCGTCCGTGATCTCGATAACAACAGCAGTAATAGTAGTAGCAGCAATAGAAATTATAGAAGCAATACTAAAAGGAGGAGGAGGAGGAAGAGGAGGAGGAGGAGGAGGAGTAGAAAGAATAATAGTAGTAGTAGTAGTAATAGTTATTGTAGTTATAGTGGTTGTTGTAATAGTAGTTATCATAGGCACAATAGAACTAGCAGTAGTAGTAGCAGCAGCAGCAGTAGTAGTAGTAGAAACAGTAGTTGTAGTAATAACATTAGAGGTTATTGTACTAGCAGCAGCAATATTTGTAATAATAGTTGTAATAGTTGCAGACGTATAAGTAGTAGTAGTAGTAGTAATAGTAGTAGTAGAAGCAATAGTAGCAATTGTAGTAGTAGCAGTAGTAGTAGTAGCAATAGTAGTAGAGGAAGCTGTAGTAGTGACAGTGAAAGTTGTTGTATTAGTAGAGTTTATAGTAGTAGTAGTAGTAGTTATTGTTGTTGTTGTTGTTGTCGTCGTCGTTGTTGTTGTTGTTGTTGTTGTCGTAGTAGTAGTATTAGCAGTAGTAGTAAGAGGAGAAGTAGTAGTAGTAGTTATAGTTGCAGTAGTAGTTGTGGTAGTAGTAGTGCTAGTAGTATTATGAATAACAGTAGTAGTTGTAGTAGTTGTAGTAGTCATAGCAGTAGTAGTAGTAGGAGTAGTAGTAGCAATAGTAATAGTAGTAGTCGCAGTAGTAGTAGTAGTAGTAGTATTAGTTATAGGAGTAGCTGTAGGAGTAGGAGCAACGGTAAGAGTAGTACGCATCGACAGACGCATATGCAGACACTGGGGAATCCACTTCATATGAAGAAAGTATCCGACCTTGAGATCCTCGAGAACCTAAGATAGAAACTTTAAGATAGAAGCGGAATTACGGAATTCCATCTTATTTTCATTCTCTTTTTCTTTGACTTAGACTAATGACCACCAGGTGAAAACTACATTCATCATAGCAAGAGGAGAGTCGGGATCATAAGTCCCAATATGATTAAGTAAAGTCAAATCCTCAGCCGCTTTTATAGGAAGATGAGCGGAAAGGGCACTCAACGCCAGGTCCATCTGCCCTTCGCGCTGGTAGGCTCAAGCGACTTCCACTTTACCTAAAGTGTGATGTGAAGACAATTCTTTCAATAGGCCGAGGCTTCAGTCGACCATTAGCTAGGAGTGATCTCTTTTTGAACTGCGGGGGCATGCCTCTTTCAACCCTGTGTCAACTTAGCAATGCAAATAGACAGGAAAGAGGCCGGGAGTTGAGCTACCTCTACAAATAGGGGAAAGTCCAACTCGCTTTGACTATTCCTACAAGCTTTAGTAGTTTGAACCAGAAGCCAGAAAAAGAAAAAGTGCTAACTATCTATGACTGGCTTGCGGGCGCTACTATATGTATAGAAAAGGATAGGAGATAAATCTATTGTCTTTCTTTTGTCCCAGAAGCATAAAGCCACTCGACTACCAGGAGTGGAGATAACAAGTTCTGATCCATAGCATCGAGGTGAGGAGGTATTTTCCTTATATTTTTTATTCGTTGAGGTGCCACCAACTATCCTTGATTAGGCGAAAGGTAAGGCATCCAAAGAGCAAAAGTCCCAAACCAAAGAACGAGTTCAGCCATTGGAGTCAAATATGAGATTGAAAGATATGGGTTTATCCCAGCCGTTAGAGCGTGTAGCCACTCATTCGATTAGGGACACTAGCCGACCCTTTTCCGCCTTCGTTGAGTGAGGAGCGATGTCAAGTCTTTTATTGTTCCGTGAGTGAATGGAAGTGTGGTTGGAACTGCTTACTGGCTCAAGTAAGAATTCCAAGACCCCTGGAAGTCTTCCTACCAGTCTTATTCAATTCTGGTAGATCAAATAGTGGTAAGGTATTATCATAAGAGAAGAAAGTCATCGATTTACAAGGACTAACGACGATGAAGGATACTTTGGATAAGGGGAAGAAGTGGGGTAGAGTAATGGTTAACTCGTCAGGCTCATGATCTTCAGATAGAGGTGAAAATCCTACCCCCGCCTAATGGAGTAAGATACTTTATAGAGTAAGGGCACACTTTGTCTATTAGAAATAGATTCACTTTCTTAATGCGAAGAATAGCTATCTTTTGTACTATAGCTCCTCTAGGTCCCAATAGAATGAAATTAGTGCTTCGAATGTAGAAAGAAAGCAATGCTTCCATTCCCCCGCCAATGGAGTTTTCACTCTCGTTAAAGTGCTTTCTTCTTTCAGATGGAGGTGAGGGCAGCAAGCCCAAGCTCAGCTATAGAGTGTTATAGTGACTATCGCACTTTCGACAGCGTATTCTTATGCCTCTAGAAGGGATGGGTCATCATTTTCTATTATATAAGAAGACAAAACGCCCAGGGTGGCTCGCAGAGATTTTTTACATTGGGGATTCAATTAAGCAAGACTAAAAGTGTTCAAGCACAATGGGCAGATGGGGTCGCGATACCCTTTTAGGCGCATGCATTGGATCACCATTCATGAGACCGAAATCATGGCTCCTGCAGAAAACCCTAAACATCAATCCCTTAATCAACTTTGTTTTGGTGCATATTTTCTTTGTTCGAGAGCTTGATGAAGACATGCTAATAGAGTGATCGAAAGTGGTACACCAGTTCTTGCGAGCGAACTCCCGAATGATAGGTAGAAGAGGGCTGCCTTGGAGGAAATGTCCCACCAAGCAATATGGAGATTTTTTCGCTAGGTTTCAAACCCTTTTCTATCAATACCTCAAAATAAAATATATTGCAGACTCGCTTGATTAGATAGCGGTTTAGGATGACCAGCCACAACCGCCGTGTAGTTTTTTGGAGCAATCCCTGTAGGAGTTGCCAACGGGACACGCCACCAAACCGGATTTCTTAGAGGGGTAAGGAAAAGTACACAGGAAGAGAGCTGAAAGCAAGCGGATTACCTTTCCTTAATGAAAGTAGTGAGCGGAACTTTCCTTCGACGCGCAAGGAACTTCTTTCACTTAAGTTTTTATCCTCTTTGCTAGCTCATTAGTGTGCTCAGTTACTATACGTCATTTTTTTTTCATTTTCTTCTTCTAAGCGTGAATGAGGTCCAGGATTCGGACTAGGAATTGCTATTTTCTCTGATGCAGTTAGCTCTATTCCCTTACCTGACTTAGACTTAGCATTACTGATAGTCCATCATAGCTATCTTGCATGCTTAAAAGGTGTGCATCGTATATGATGATGTACGAAATCGCTGAGCCGAACTCGGTAGTGCTACTCAACAAAATTTGGAATCAATTGAGGAAGGGAAAGAAAGATGTCTTATTGGGTCAGTCAGACACGTCACGCTTGCATATGGCAAGAATGAACCTAGATTTGGATCCATTGACCAACCGCACACATAGAAAAGCTTTCCTTCTGCTCGCATCGAGCTGCCTAAGGTGGATGGGAATGACATTATAAATCAAAACTATGAACATAAAGACACACTATATATACCACCAAGAGAGACAATCCAACTAACCAATTCAGAAATAGGCATGATATCGCGACACAATCAAGGGACCAAATCACCGAGAAAAGAGAAAAGATGAGATTCCACAAAGGACAGGACCAATAACTACAAAAGACACTAGAATAAATAACTATAGAGTTGCAACTTCGCATGCTTTGTCCTCCTTGGGAACTAGTCTTGTTCCATTAGCAATCAGACTGAAAATACGATTCCCCCTTTTCTTGGAGTTGGCAACCCGATGGAAGAATGTCGTCTTAGGATTGCCCTAATGTAGCCACCTGATCCTATCTTTCTATCTCTTAGAGAAGAGAGAGTGCTTGAGCTAGGAGATGGAAGAGTTATGTGCTTTTCACTCGGATTGCTTAGTAGTCTGTCCTCTTCCACAAAATAAAACTGGAGCCAATTGAGTCCATTGATGTCAATAAGGACATGAGAGTAGTCTGAGGTCGTTTGACCAGGGTAACCAAGGGAGTGTCCGGAAAGGAAGCTTCCCAAGAAAGAGTGATTAAGAATCTTTTAGGAAGAAGTCAGACATTCTTGAAATAATCTCCAAACCCCCCTTTACTTATCTTCTCCTTCTATTTTATTAACTATCAAAGTGTTAGGAAAATCAAAAGAATGTCGAACCAAAATAATATAGTGGATCGGACACCAAACCATCCTAAAAATTTAAACTTATGAGATATGTGACTTTTCATTATATATATATTGTATCTTATATATCCAATATTTAATATGAGACTAATTCATCATATCTGATATTATAACACCAAAGTGCCGAAGCTTTATTCTGATTAGTGGGATATTCTCCCAGAATACATAACAAATAAATACATGGCTCGTTAACATCCTAGCAACATGCCTTCAAGGAAATAAATACGAAACTTTATTCTCCTAGCTCAGGATTTTCGCATAAGCAAAACTGCATTCAAGCAATTGCAGAAGCGAAAGCCCCAGGCGAAACCCGTGCTTCATTGTAGTCGTGTTCTTGACCGCCTCCGTTCCCAGTATCATCTTCCTCTGTTTCCCATAGGAATCCAGCGTATGCCCCAAGAACTTGGCTGCCACACAACCGATAAAGGTTAGAATTTATAAAAATATTATTATATTTGAAGTAATAAATACATTGAAGGTAATGAATAGTAGTGCGATTAGCATTACCTATCCTGAGGAGAAGCCTGAACGGCCTGTTCAAAGTAGGTACTGGCCCGTTCTTCGTCGCCGTGCAGCTCCCACACAAGCTTCGCGTACTGAGACAAGATCTCTCCGTCTCCAGGCTCTGCCAGTATCGCACGAGAGTAGTACTCCTCCGCTCTCTGTGGATCTCCTTTCGTCTGGAAAACAGAATTTCAACTATCTATAATTAGAAACTCGAAACAGAATCTCAACATCTAAAATCTCAAGCTGATAATAGAATAGAATAGAATAGAATAGAAAAATATTTCTCTCACATAAACATAAAATGTTGTCAAAACTTGAACTCCAAGACAAAATTGGAAGCTAGCTCTCTCGATGTAGGAAAACGATCAAATTTCAAGAAAAGAAGAATGTTGAATTCAATCGAATCTCAAGAGAAGAAAAAAGGGGAATGCATAATAAACCTGACCTCATAAAGGAACTGCGCATAATTCCTCAGCACCAAAGCATTGCAAGGATCCTCCTCCACCATTCTCTTGTAGTACTTCTCAACATCCCATCTGTCCCCTCCTCCGCCCCCAACTCCAACTTCTCCCCATCTCCCCCTGCCATCGCCGCCGCCATAGCCGGCACTCATCAGCGCCGACGCCACCCGATCGATCCCGAGTCCCCGCGCGAGAAACAGCGGCGACTGCTTCCCTGCGGAGAAGCTAAACTCCCTTTCCACACCACCGGATCTCCGGATCTCACCCCTCTTTCCCAGATCCAATGTGTCTTCTTGTTCTTCTTCCTCGCCCTCCAGCTCTTCTTCAAATTGTTGGTCTAGATTGGCGTTGGAGAAGGAGAAGGAGGGGATGGTCTCGAGGGCCGAGCGGCGAGATGAGGGCTTGAGGGCGGCGTGGGTCTCATCTGGGCTGAGGAGCGCGTGGAGGTTGCCGTCGGAGCGGGTGCGGCGGACGCCGGAAGAAGCGGAGGAGTCGGGGAGCTGCGGCGAGGAAAGGTGGCAGGAGAAAGAAGGGTGGCGGTGTTGGGGGTTGCTGTTGGGGCTCTCCGGGAAGAGGGAACCCAGGATCGGCGTCGAGGAGCTCCGGAGCAGCATCTCGCCTTCTGATCCGAAATCCGCGTCAATTTCTTTTCAGAGCTTGTTTGGAGGAGAACAGCCCCTCCCGATCTTCCCAAACATAAATGGCAAGCAGAGCTTGTGATGTGGTGTAACTCAAGGAGAAGAACCAAGACCGCGGCTAGACCGAACCCCGGGTCAGACAAACCGATCGGTTCACACTTTTTATTTTTGAGCTTTTTATGTACAATTTTTCAAATTTTACTTTATTCATCAAATTTTGTTTCGATTTCAGTATATACTTACATCCTTTTATTTTTTAAATTAACTACATAAAATTTCTTAATTATTATTTAATCAATGATAAAAAAATTTTATAATTAAATCTCTCAAAATTTTGTTATTTATTTTTTTGAATTTTTTAAATAATATATATATTTTTTTTTCTTGCTCAATGTCGTCGGTGGCGTGCGGCCCATGTCCGTGCCGGTGTGCGGCTCTGTGTCCCGCTCTTGCATCGGTGTGCGCTCACGCCCCACTGGCGTTAGCCAGCTTTAGCACCGCCCCGCACTCGCGTGACTAGATCCAGCGTCGCTTCGCCCTGAGGCAACCAGTATGGGCAAGGGCGGTGTGGGAGTGGGCCGATGCAAGCTAAAGTTGCAGGCATCGGGTGGTGCAGAAGCGTAGTGGGATCCAACCGACGGGGGCACAAAGCAGTGTAAGAGTGGGTCAACCCCGAGCGCGAAGCAGTGCGGAAGCGAGTCGACGCAGGCACATACCCAAGTTAGAGGTGCACACTGATGCGGGGGTGGGACGCACGGTCACACGCACGGCGTCGACGCTGAGCAAAAATAGAAAAAAAATTAATTAAAAAAATCTTAAAAAATAAATAATAAAATTTTGAGATGTTTAATTGCAAAAATAAAAAAAATAAAAATGAAATTTCTAACTAAAATTTTAATTAAATAATAATAAAGAATTATAGACATTAATTTCAAAAAAAATATAGGTATATATTGAAAATGCGGGATTTTGATAAATAAAATAAATTTTGATGATTATACATAAAAACTCTTTTATTTTTTTAGATAATTAAATATAATCTTTGAAATTGTGCCCACTTATTTGAAAAGAAAGATTTATTTTTGTTCCTTTTTCTCTTGTCCTCTCCAATTTAATACCTCAAATGCTATGTTTGTTTAAAACACTTTTGCTTGAGTTTAGATTGGACCACAAACTTCACAATTTTGTTTTGAAGTTTTAGTAATGTTTAATAATTGGCTTTGAGTAATGTTTTAGCCCAAAGTTTCAGTTTCAGATTTATCGATTTATTTTATTTACTATTAATATATTACTTTTAGTTTTATAAGTTTAATTAAATTCTCTTATTTCATTATATAAAATTGGGTTCAAATCCTAAATTTATAATTTATTTTTCAAGCATTTAATGTATTTTTTTACTAAAAAAATATTTTAATAAATTTTAAAAATATGCATATGCAAATTCTATTAATATGTAGCAAAAAATAGCAATAATTTAAATTAAATGAAATTATTTTATTTATTTTTTAATATGTTACCACATTACTTTACTAATATTTTAAGCGTTGGGTTTTAAAAATATGTTATTTACGCTATAAATTAATATTTTAGTTTGCTTCTTATTTCTCGTATAATAATATGAAATAATTTGTTGTTCTTTATAATTTTGATAATCAATAAACTTTATATTTGATTTATTTTGAGCATGTACAGTAATAAACTAAGTCAGATTCGAAATGGAGATCAAGACTGTTCGCCATCCTTAAGTGTAGATAGATATGAGACAATACTGAAGTTGAATGCGTAATGGTGAATTAAGAAACAAAACTTAAATATTTGAAGATGGTTTGAAGAAAACTCAAGAAATCAAGCTCGCCTCCACTAGATTTAGATTTTAATTTATCTAGTTGAGTCGAGGATTTATTTTAAAACTAATCTTTTAGATCATTTATTATGAAGGATTCTGTAGAAAGCTCTTGATAGAGCTTTCCTGACTGAACCGGACGTCTGGTTCAAAAATGGACATTCGATTTAATCAAATTAAGAATTTCACTCTCAGTCTTAGGCAAAATTGGATGTATGGTTCAGAATTGGACATTGGCTGGCAAAATGTTCGGATAGAACTGGACATCTAGTTAAGAAATTGATATTTGATTTATGAAATTTGTGCAACTAACGGCTAATTTTTTGATTGTTGGAGTGAACCAAATTGTGAGATCTCACTTCCAACAGCTTATTTCGACCCATAAAGTATAAAAAGGTATGATTAAATTTTTCTTAAGAAGTTTGATATCTTCATTTATCATTTAGAGAAAAGATCAAACATCTCATGCTTTCTAACTAGGAAATACTCTAAATTTTTAAATTTCAAAGCAAATCCTCATATCTCTTATTCCCTCTTTGAAAGACTTTGTAGTAAGATTCAAATGTATTATCTTTTATGCTTTTCTATTTGTAAATACTCCTAGGTATTAGAAGTGTAAAAGTACAAATATTCTCATATGGAGTGGATCTTCTCAGTGGGAGAAAGACTAGTTTGTACATGCATAACTTTACTCTAACAAAGTGATGGACTTGACTTACCCGAAGGAAGCGATACTCCGGTTTAAAGTATGTTATACAAGCTTAGTTTCACTTCAATAAGCAATATCACCAGCGAAGTGATTCAAGTCTTCGAGAGAGAGATAGAGGCCATGGAGTAGAAGTGATTAGTTTTTGAACCATATAAAAAATCATGGTACACTTTTTTTAATTGTTATTTACATTATTGTACTTATGGTTGATTGAGAATTGATTGAAACTAATTGAAAATTTGAATGTAATTACTAATTGAAAATTTGAATGTAATTATCTTGAAAGTTATATTGGGACTTAATCATATTTATAATCATAATTTATATTTTATTTCCTATTCCAAATTCTCCTCTCAAATGTTATCATATAAGCTAACAATTGGTATTAGAGTTTTATGTTCATGCTTTTAGACTAACATTTATAAGTATCGATCTTTTTGGCAACATTTGATTTTGGTAAAATTTTTGCTCTTAAATAAAATTTTTAAAATTTTTGTATTGATCTCTTTTGAATTTTTATTGATTCCTTACTTATTTAATCAATTCTATACATTTATCAAGGGGGAGAAATAGTTTGTTAAAATTCAAAATGAGGGCTTTTATTCCTTATGAAATTTTTCTTATGTATATTTTTGTATTTGTCCATATTATGTATACCCCCTTTGTTGATACCAAAAGGGAGAGATATATATGACATTGATAGAATTACTCTATGTAGAAGGAGAATTATTAGAATAAAGAGGAACACAATATTTTGTTGCTAAAGTGATATTTTATAGTATATACTTCGTATTTTTATGCATATTCTTCTAGTTGATGAATTCGTTAAATTACAAATCTTTTTATCAACTAGTCTCGTTATTTTATTTTTGCGAAAATTCGTTATCATAAGAAAGGGAGAGATTACTGTCTTTTATAATTTTGATAATGAATAAATTTGGTATTTGATTAATATTAAGCATGTGTAGCAATGAACCAAACCAAGTTCGAAATAGAGATCAAGGTCATTTAAAAGTCTCAAGTATGGATGGAAATAAAGATAATATTAAAGTTGAGACGTGATGGTGGATCAATGGAATTGAAGATTTGAAGATGACTTGAAGAAAACTCAAGAGATTAAGATCGACTCCACTAAGTTTAGATTTTTATTTATTTAGTAGAGTCAAGGATTGATTTTGAGACTAATCTTTTAGATCATTTATCACATAGGGTTCTACAAGGAGCTCTTAATAGAGCTTTTCTAATTGAACCAAAATTTCGATTTAGAAACGGATGTCCAATTCAAAAATAGACGTTCAATTGAATCAGGCTGAGAATTATATTCTCAATTCTAGATAGAATCAGATGTCCAGTTCAAAATTGGATGTCCGACTAGCAAGATGGTCTGATAAAAATAGACGTCTCGTTCGCAAAATTTGCACGACTAACTACTAATATTTTGATTGTTGAAATAAACCAAACTATGGGATCTCACTTCCAACAGCTTATTTTGACCCATAAGATATACATATGCATCATTATACTTCTCTTAACAAATTTTGCAGTTTCATTTATCATTTAAAAAAAAGATTAAGCATCTTATACCTTTTAACTAAGAAATACTTTAAACTTTCTAATCTCAAAGCCAATCCTCAAAGCAAGCTCTTATCCCCTCTTTGAGAGACTTTGTAGTGAGCTTCAAATGTATCATCTTCTCCCCCTCTTTGGGAGACTTTGTAGTAAATTTTAAATTATCATCTTTTATATATTTTCACTTGTAAATAATTCTAGATCTTAAGAGTGTGAGAGTACAAATATTCCGGTATAGAGTAGGTTTTCTCGATGGGAGAAAGATTGGTTTGTATAGGCGTAGCTTTGTCCTAATGAAACACGAGCTTGGCTTCACCTGAATAAAGCGACACCCTAATTTGGAGTATGACATAAAGGACTGGTTTGGTCTAAAAAAATGATATTACTAGTGGAGTGATCCAAGTACTCAAGAAAGAGACTAGGGCCGTAAAGTAGAAACGATTGGTCTTTAAACCACATAAAAATCATAGTATACATTTCTTTATTTTTTTTTATATTATTGCGCTTATGGTTGATTGAAAATTTGAATATCATTATCCTGAAATTTATATTGAGACTTGATTATATTTATAATCGTAATTTGTATTTTATTTACTATTTCAAATCCCCCATCAAAGATTTTCATATAGGCTAACATAATTGACTTTAATATTAAACTTAATTTAAATCAATTAAATATAATATAATATTATGACAAATTTTTCCATCAAATTTTTTTTAAAAAAATCAAGTTTTTTATATATATTTTTTATAAATTTTATAATATTTTTAGATGTAAAGTCAAAATATAATCAAAATATAGCCAAATTATAATAAAAAATTAGAAAATAATTTAGTCGAAACTAAAATCAAATTGGTTTTGGTTGAAATATATAGGTTTTAGTAGGTGCCAAATCCATCACAAATTAAAACTTAAAACCTTGATTTAATAATCACTATTTAGACTCCCCTATCGAATCAGATGCTTTAATTTATGATAATTCATTTAAATAAAAACCTAGCATAAAATGTAATTCGAAATTCAACATTAATCAAGTTTCCAATTTGAATATTCAATTCTAGGGCTTTAATTAAATTTATTTTAAAAGTAAAAGTTAGAGTAATTAGTCAAGATGATTAGTTCAGTTTAAAATAACCCAAATTCAAACATGTACTTTTATATTTTGATAATATATCAAAGTAAATCGATCGGGCCAAAGGGTCAATAAGAACTAGACCCTAAACCAATTATAAGCTAATACACATGAGGTGAAGCGAGCTGTAATGAGCTCTCGGCACATGAACAATAAAAAGCTAGACTTATTCCAATATCAAGGCACAAAGAGCTTGATATTCTCGATCAAAGTATCTTGAATCTTGGCATAATCTAATCATAGTTTGAATTATTATGGACTCTTATCATGAAAGAAACTTGAACAAATTCAGGACCTGTGGTAACCTATCATAAGTAATCTGAAAAGATTATAATTCCTAAATTACGAAATTTGGATACACTTTACAATTTATAAAATATGGTCGTATTTGAAAAGATAAAGACTAATGCCTCTATTCCCTCAATAATAGACTTTACGTGTTCATAATTGATTTTAGCGTTAGAGCGGCTGTTGCCGAGGAGTTTTCGATGATTCTCCTCATTTTTTCTCTTGTTATAGATTATCAAAAAAGTAACCTAATAGATCGATCTCAATGAGTCTCTTGAAGCAAAATTGGTGAAAAACCGAGCTTCATCAACATATTTATTTTTTTATATTTTGAGCAATCTTTTGCACAAAATATTTTTATTTAATAATTTTAAATTATAAGTATATATTTTTTTAAAATTTTTAAAATTTTTAAATATTTTTAAATTTAAAGTTAAAATATAATTAAAAATTTAAAAAATAATTTAATTAAAATCAAAATAGATTAGTTTGAACTCAAACTAAAACAATGACTAAAATTGATTTTAAAATTAAAAATTAAAATCTTACATACAATAACTTCAAATTAAAATTTTTATTATTATTTCAAGATCTCACCGTGGAAATATTGATCAGAATATCTCATGATTGAATTTTGGAAAACAAAAAATCGTTTTATGCTGTAGTTTAAACCAAGGTTTATAGTTGCAGTTTCAGTTTCGGTTTCGGTTTCGGAATCCAGTGAAATCGATACGTTTTGGTCGTTTCAGTTTCGGTTTCGGTTTCTTTGTCATTTTGGTTTCGGTCAAAAGATTTTTTTAGTTATTAATTGTGTGTTGACCAAATTTTGACTATATTTTGACTGTACTTTGACTTTAAATTAAAAAATATAATAAAATTTTGAAAATTTTTTATAAAAATTTAAAAATTATGAAAGAATTTATAATTAATTTTACCATAATATTAAATATTATTTTAATTAATTAAAATTAATTTTGATAGTTAACCACTGTTTTTATATATTATTATACAAAAAAATATATGAGAAATAATATGAATATGATTAAAAAGTTAAAAATTAATATAAGCAAATTTAAATTATTATTAAAATATAATTGACATGTACATAATTTATTAATTATAATGTAATACAACTAATCATCATCATCATCAGTTGAGTTTAAAATATCTAGATGTGAAATTATGAATTCAGTACCTGAATGATCAAGATGAACATTTATAGACATACGAGTCAGAACAATTAACTCTGCACAATCTCGTGATAGCGATTTACATGGGGGTGAGACCGACACAAATTTTTTTTTGCTTTACTTTCGGTGAAACGGTCATGCATGCATGCACGTGAACAAAAAATTCAACGTGTTTCGATCAAAATTATTTTTATTTTAGTTTCAACCAAAATAATTTTTTTATTAATTATATTTTGACTAAAATTTAATTTAATTTAAATTATTTTTTAACTTCAAATTTTAAAAAAATATAATATGTTTAAAAATTTTTAAAAATAATGAACAATTATGTGAATAGTATTATGTACGTGAACAGTATTTGATAGAAATCAGTAAAGGTGTCGGAACCAGACTGGCAACAGCTCTAGCTCCGGTGCAAGGCTTGTCTCAGCTTGCGGGAGTAGGGGCCAGGTCGGTGAGGGCGTGAGGCGGGCGAGGGAGCGGCGGCAGGCTGGCAAGCGCACGGGGCCAATTTGGTGAGGGCGTGGGCTCGGACACGAAGCTGGCGCGCAGCTCCCCGCTCGAGCTCGCCCGGCAAGCTCCGCACGTGAGCTCCCCGCTCGCGCTCGCCCGGCGAGCTCCCCGAGCGAACTCGCCCGCTCTGTTCGCTCTCGTTGCCAATGATGAACAACAAATTCTAAACCGAAATGACTTGGTTTCGGTCGAAACTTAAAACCTTGGTTTAAATAACATTTGGGACCGATTCTGTTTTCGGATTCAGATGGATTCTCATGAACCAAAAACACGTACTGTTGTATGCGTGGGACTAAACAATTCCGGGAATATTCGCCATGCAATTCGAACTCTTTTGGTTTAACCTCCCGTAAAAATCGAAACCGGAACCAATAGCAAGCTATGAACCGGGACCAGACAATGATGCTGTTGCACGGGACCAAACGCTGCGGCACATGAAACAGCTGTCACGTTCTTACCTAAAGCTCTTCTGGTATGATCCGTGAGCTTGATTGAGAAAGGAGAAAGATATCGCAGGTGTTCTTCCCGAACATACGAGCTCTTGGCTCGAAATATTCATACAAAATATCTCAGATATTTATATGTCTAGGATTTTTTTTTTCCTGCTGATCGTTTATGGCTAGCAATAAAGCATATGCTTTTCCAGCGAGTGATCCAAAAAATTTCTTTGTTGACTGCTAATCCACTTTCTTAAATAGAAAGAATTCAAAAGATTAACTCTAATCTGCATTTTTAAAAAAGAGTTAAAAGAGTGCAACTCAAACGTCACCGCTAACCAAAAAATCATATAAAATGGATATATAAATGTGGTTCAAAGTTTTGGGCAGAAGAATCACATTTCGTTTGCGTTGGGGTATCGCCGAATTCTGCAGTGAACAGATTTGTGGTACAACCATGTGCTTCATTACTGGCCGTATAACAAGCAAAACAAGGACTTTTCTGATGAAGACTCGGGGAAATTCAAGAGCCGCTCAGTGTCCGAAGGAGACAATTTCGAGGCTTTTATTTAGGAGCAAAATTCCACACTGTAATGATATTGATTTTCTATTACCGACGTATTAATCATTTTTTAAATAATAAATGAACTTTAATAGGTTGAAAATTATTACATTTTAATAATTTTTTGTTGTCACCCATTCTAGTTCAGTACCTTCGTTATTGTTGTTCTTTTTTGTGATTCTTACCTTCAAGCCGTGCGTCATACGGAGTATCATAGACAGCTTCGGCTCCCCCACATGACCGTCCACCAACTCGATGAGGCTGATCGTCGGTACGACGACGGCCTTCTTCCTCAAACAAGTCTTCGTCCTGGTGTTGAACGCGACGAACTTGCAAGACGGCTTGTGCCTCGGCATCCCACGCTCCGAGATCCACCTCTCCGGCTTGAACTCGAAGCAGTCGTTGTCCCACACCCCTTCCAACCTCGCCATCGTGTAGAGAGGGATAAGTATTCTTGTACTCGGTATAGCCTTGTGCCCCGCTCGGAAGCACGTCGAGTTCCAGTGGCTCTCTGTGCTCGAAAGGAACCGCCGAGTAAAGCCTCAGGGATTCGCACAGCGCAGCGTGCAAGTAAACAAGCTCGTCGAGCTTGTTAGCTTTGGCGGCTTTCAAATTGGATGGCAGCTTCTCCTGCAGTTCTTCAGGATCTTCTTCTCCATCTCCGGGTGGTTCGACAGCAGCCAGAAGAACCAAGAGAGAGCCGATCTGGTGGTGTCCATCTCCTCGCAATTAGATTGAACTTGTGTACCCGAGGAAGTTATTGAGCTCTTCTGCAAGCATCCATTGTCGAGAGGTCAGAGTCGATGATGTATGAACCTAGTAGGCCAGCAAATTAATCGACCTCCTGCTGATTATTTCTTTTTCTTCTGGAGATTCTTTCTGCTTTTCCAACACTGCTTGAGCTCTAGTTAGCTTTCCCTCCTCGCCTACGTTGAGCCGTCTTAGCAACGTCCACCAAAACGGTGGCACGACATCTCTTAAGAAAACAACGGACATGGCATCAACTAATGCTTCTGCCACCGCGTTCGTCGAAAAAGCAGGAGAAAGACAAGCGGGATCGGCGCCTTAGACTAGCCGGCAAGTGACATCACCTCAAGAATACGTCCTGCAAGTCCACAGGCATACCCTGCTCGGACTGAGAAGAAGGACGAGCCCCTCGTCCACCTTCTGATAACTATATTTGGCCACGAATGCGCGGAAATTCTTGTCGCTCATCAAGCTGTGTGCTTTCTTTCTCTGGAACTTCCGCGACTCGTCGTCGACGGCGAAGCTGCCGTCACGGAAGACGTCCGCAATCTCCGAAATTCTGGGGCTTTAGGGATGGTAGGTGAATTTGGTGATGAAGATGTGCTCCACCTTGGCCGGATCGCCAGTGATTTGCACATCAAAGGACGAAAACCACGTGCCTTTAAACAGGAAGGTGTAGCCGGAGGTTCGAAAGACCACCTCGGTGAGCCAGTCGTGGCTCCGGTGAACTTGGAAGATGAGTGAAGGGAGCACGCCGACTACCGGCCAGTTCAGCGGGAGCCCGTAGGCTCGGTTTATCCAGCAAAGAAGGAAGAGAAGGACGAAGGAAGCAATTGACAACGAGTTCAGGGTGGAGTGGTTTGGATTGGGTTGGAGTGGTTTGGACGATGGATCATCATGAATTACGAGCATATATACTGTTGAAGGAGTGAGGTTTATCGCGAACTATGGTGGATAGTTTTGTTGAGATCTTAATTTGTTTAAGGGATCCATTTGTTAATTTATAAGAAAGAAATATCGTAAAGAAGATTATAAAAAATTTTTCAACAATAACCTTTACGATTTTTAAGTTAATTGCACTATAATTTAAGTGAAAGTAGAGAATAATTGAGTATTTTTTCTTACCTTTAGAACTGTGATCACTTCAAAGATAGGTCCAGCCAAAGCCTTTGATTGTTTCTCACGGTGGTTTGACTCACACGAGTGGCTTCAGCTTTTTAACTCAATAAATTTGATTGAATGCATCAATACCCCCAATTTTGAGTGTTGATGCCTCTTGGTTCGGCACTCAGAGTTAACTTAGCTCCATTAAACTCAATACGAATTGTTAACCACTATAACACCTTGGAAAATGAGTTGCCATTTTGTCAAATCAAGAGAATTTATTAGGGTTCACATATTCTCGAGGTAATGGTTTTGAGTTATTAGTTCAGCCATTGATACATCATTTGAGGCTACAATGCGTTTCTTGTGATTATCATCCCAAACTACTTTCGATGATTAAAGTGGAATACATAATATGTGTTCCTCATGATTCAAATAACAAATTTAAACTCCTACCTTTTAGATTTCTACAACTTGGATTGAGTGACATGGAGAACATCCATGGGTTCAACGGGGTATATATAAAATCTTTTGTTGTTTTCGATTGACGTTTTTCGACTCTTTGAATCTTTTGCACCTCTTCCCCCAATGATCTCCCTACTCGAGTACTCAATTTTCTCGCCAATAGACTCTCCAAATCTTTTTTTTACCATCGTGGTGCTACTTTGGCACCAGAGGGTTCTATTGTCCCCATTGCCTCTCCTGCAATAATGGTCCTGTTGCTTAGCACCCAAAACATTAGCAGAATGGGTTCTATAGTCACCCCCTTAGTCACACATGAAGCCATGGATTCAGGCTTTGCAAATATTGTTGTCTCCTTGCAAGGAGCCACCGTTTTAAGCTCCATAGCCATTGCCATCATCTCGACTCTTGGTACTTTCCCAAATCACCTCTTTTGATTTGATCAATTTGTTTTAGCTATGCTTTAGCTTGATATGTAACTTTAATTCAACTTGCCAACTTGTCATGTGAACTTTAGGATAGAAAACATGATAACTCTAGAAGAACTGTAAGCTTACCTTGGTCACACATTGGCATGATAACTTTAGTAGCCTAACGATAGCTTGGTAGGCATTAAGTTTGGTTCCTAGGATAACCTCTCATTCAAACCAAGAAGTAACCAAGCCTACTGCTTTTGATAGGTGTCCTCAAACTGGAAGATGTTCTCCTCAAAGTAAGGGCGTGGATTACCAAACCAGCCTTTTGGGAGAAACACATCAACCATTTTTTAAAGCTTTTGATTTTTTAGAGGACACCAAATTAGACCAATAGGGTTAGAGGCAAATAGCAAAAACTTAGGGAAGAGTTCGATTTTAAGTTTATCTTTTACTAGGAGATATTTGAGAGTGGACTTAAATACTCTATAAATAGTTTCACTAAGGAAGTTTTAGGTGACTAGGATTTAGCTCCAAACTAAAGTATCCCCATTGTCATGAGATTCATAATTGCCTTTCGAGTCTTGTTTTAAGTCCAAAAATTTTGCTCCCATTGTAGAGATGCCTAGGGATAAGGGTTATCGAGGTCCTAATATTGAAAGTCAATGGTACTTCATGTTGGAATTAGCAGCGGAAGACTCATGAATTACCTTATTCTCAAACAACACAAAAAATGAAAAATAATACAAGATAAAAAAAATAAGAAAAGACATACCTATACACGTAATTCACCCAAAATTGGGTTACGTTCACAAGGAAAGTGAGAGATCCACTATTAAAAGGCTTTAGAATAGTATATAAGAAAGACTGTACTTTTTCTTACCTAACTAAACTCTTTTACCAATCTTTGACAATGCCTCCATCTTCAGAGAAAATCTTTAAGAGAATACTATGAGGAACCACCACGAGAGACCATCGAGAAGTACTAAAAAGACCCATATATGAGAACCGACACACTCTCTCTTTCTCTTCTCTCTATTCTCTTTATTTCTCTTTTTTTTTTATCTCTCTTTAATTCAATCTCAGTACTACACTATACCTAAATCCTATGTATTACTATAATATTTATAGACCCTTATTGAGTTTGAGTTTTACTTTAATTGGAATTCCTAATATTATATAATAAGTATTAAAAGTCAATCATAAGTCTAAATTCAATTTTGAATTTCTATTTTAACTCAAATTTTAATCTAAATTCGAGAAATCTAAACTCAATAATCTCCAACTTGGCTTGAACTTTGGCATGCCACTATCACAAAACTTCGACCATTATTTCTTATTCAGCCTCTCCCCCTGATCTACTAGCTTATTCAGCTAATTACAAGACGCAAGCTTAAGCCAACATCGAATTCGCTCTTCATGCCTATAGTCTCATACTTTTGAAAGTCTTTCGGAAGACTTGTATCTGATGTCATATCAAATGTAACTCGAAAAGAAAGTCTATCACCCGTCAAATCACTTTGAGTATCATGTTTCTTCTTTGCTATTGTAGTCATTAAAACTCCACCTATAATGATATTCCCTACCATTTGATAAATATTACCGCACTTTTCTCCTTTCATTAGTATCCTAATACCACATGTCACCTTCATGATTCCATCTGTTGCTGAATAGTTATAACCTTTTGAATTTAGTACAACAAGTAAAATTAGATTCTTTCGCATCTTGGGAATATGCCTCATCCTAGTGAGAGTATGAATCACTCATCAAATATCTGGATTTGGACTGTTCACACACCAGCGATTTCACAGGTCGAATTATCGCCTAACCAAATAGTACCTTCTTTCTTATTCTCTTCATAAGAAGTAAACTAATTTTTTCTAAAGCAAACATGCTCAGTATTATTAGAATTTAAAATCCACTCACCAGAAGTATTATCCGTCACTATTGTTGTCATATTTGAAGACTTTATCTTTCCACGATCCAGACAATATAGTCTAATGTGGTCATACTTCTTACACAAATAAGATTATACTTTTATCTTCGATTATGTTTTAGACCGTTGCTTGCATTCTCCATGTTCTCTCGATCTTTCTCTTTCATGAGCCATCAATTTTTCACCAATCTCAATATTGATATTAGAGTTTCTCCTCTTCTTATTAGAAAGAAGTTTAGCTGTCACTTCCTTTATCTTGAGAGTTTTTTTATCATAAATAATTGTAGTTACAATATGATCATACGAAGTAGAAAGAGACATCAAGAGAATTAGTGCCTTATTGTCCTCTTCAAACTTCACATCAACTTTCAGCAAGTCATTGATAATTTTATTGAAAGTATTTAGTTGATGCAATATAGTTGTATTTTTGCTAATACGTAGTCCATATAATTGTTATTTTCAAGTAGAACTTGTTCATGAGGCTTTTTGACATATTTAAACTCTCAAGTTTTATCTAGATGTTTACTGTCGTCTCTTCATTAATGACATTATATAAAATTTCATTAGTCAATATTAGAATAATTGAATTCAATATCTTCTAATCTATCTCATCCTAGTCTTCATCACTTATCTTGACCGATTTATTTTCTTTATTATCTAATATTTTTTGTAGACCTTGATAAATAAGAATAACTTTCATCTTCTTTTGCCATAAGACAAAATTTATCTTATTATCAAACTTCTCTATCTCGAGTAAGGACTTTATCAATTTCGTTATTTGCTCATAAGCTCTGATACTAATTGTTGGGATTCATAGCGAAATATTCATGAATTACCTTATTCTCAAACAATACAATAAATAAAAAGTAATTCAAAACAAAAAAAATAACAAGAAAAGACACAGCGATATACGTAGTTTATCCAAAATCGGATTGCGTTTACAGGGGGAGCAATAAATCGACTATCAAAATACTTTACAAGAATCTATAAAAAAGACTGCATTTTTTTTTACGAAATTAAATTCTTTCACCAAGTCTTGGCAACGTCTCTACTTTTAGAGAAAATTTTCAAAAGAATATTATGAGGAACCACCATGAGAGACCACTGAGAAGTACTATAAAGACCCATATATAAGAGCTGACACTCTTTCTCTTTCTCTTCTCTCTATTTCTCTCTCTTTATTTTTTTCTACCTCAACCTTAGCACTATCTATACCACACCTAAATCCTATATATTACTAGAATATTTATAGACTCTTATTGAGTCTGAATTTTACTCTAATTACAACTCCTAATATTACCTAATAAGTATTTAAAATCAATCATAAGTTTGAATTCAACTTTGAATTCTTATTTTAACTCAAACTCCAATTCGAATTTGAGACATTCAAACTCAACAACTTCATCCCTAAACGAACCTTTAGATTATTTGCTTCCAACCCTTTTCAATTTATTTTAGGAAGGGTCATCTTATAAGGGTTTCACTTGAGCCAACCAAGTTCTTAGTTGTTGTATGAAAGAACAAATATCCACTACAATTCATGATATAGAAGAATAAAATAAAAGAAAAAAATACATAAGAAATTTATGTGGTTTGGTTTGTGACCTACTTCATGGGCAAAGGTAATTCGAAAGAGATTTTATTGATAAAAAAGAAGAAAAGATTACAATGATGGAGACAAAATTGTAATATCACTAACTTTCATAAGATATTTACTTGTCTAGCCGTTATAGGACGTTTTAAGAGTTTTGATTTATATCTTTTTATCTAAGCATGTAAAACTCTTAGATGAATAGGATATTTATAGGAGTGGTCTAATTAAATTTGAATTCAAGTAGGAGAGTAATTTGACCCACTAATTTAAGTTTTCTAATAGGAGATAAATTCAGAGATGGATTATGAACACTAAATCACTTCTTAATATAAATCCTAATTTGATTAGAACTCTGAAAATTTCGAATTCAAGATACTACTAAATCAACAATCTCCACTTTTACTTGAATTTTTAACAAATGCCTTCGTTATTACTCCATAAGGTGAGATTAACGATCTTGAATATTGATCAATTTCAGATAGATCTTGAATTTCTCAATCAGAATCACCTTCGCCAGTATGTCTATAGGATTTTTTGAAAAATAAATTTTTATAAATAAATTTCGTCATGTTCAATGATGTATTAAATAAAATGAAATTAGATATTTATGTACTTTGATCTAGCACTACAATATTTTGAGATTTTAACGATATTTATTTTACAGCGATTATATAAATACCAAAAATTACTGACATTTATCAATGAATATCAAAAATTTTCAGCATTTATTTATAAATATAAAATTTTTTCAATATTTATTTATAAACTTCAAAAATTTCTGATGTTTTATCCTTAAACGCTGGCCAACATCCAGCGTTTCTTTAGAAACGTCGGCAACGCGGATTACTTTTGCTTGCTGGCATTTGTTAATTAAAAACGCCGGCAATGTCTATATAACCCCGATCCCAATTAATCCCAGCCCAAATCCCCCGTACCTATCCCTAGCTTCTCCGACCCCGGTCTCGGCTGTCGCCGCACGCAGCCTGCCTTTGGGTCACCCCTGTCGCTCTGGCCCGCTGCCATCCCGACTGCCGGTCTCCGCCACCCCTTGCACGCGCTTGCCTCCCTTCCTGTCGCACTCCTAGCTCCGTCGCCGCTTGCACCAGGCCGCACCACTCCACCGAATTGGTTTTGTAATGCTTGGAATTGGTGGATGCTAGGGAAGAAGGAGCTGTTGAAGAAGAGGAAATTGAACGGGCTGTGGCTTCGCGTCGCGAGAGGCTCAAGACTCTTAGAACGACAAATGAGCTGCTGATCACACCGGATGAAAATGCTGTGGATGCTAAGCAATCTGAAGTACAGAAGTGAGTTCGCTGATTAAGATTTCTTTAGAAAATCTGTTATCTTGTGATTCTTTCGGTTACCCTTCACTCTTGTTGGATGGGAAATGGTTTAGGATACTAATTACTACTGGCGGGTATAGTAGCTAGTCTTAAGATTATTCTAAAAAAGGATGAACATATTTATACACGTGTAAAGCAAAATCATCTGAATTTCCTGAAGGTGATTGTTGTGTTTATTGCATGTAGATTATTCAATATTATTGGTAGAGAAGTAACAGGCAATGCTTCCAAATTTGCATAATATTGTTGGTAGAGAAGTGATATTCAATAGCAAACTGTATTCTTTGACGTTTGTGTCACGTTTTTATTGATTTGCATAATGGAGCTCCTCAAATTTGTTTTCATTGTCTAGTTTTCTTGGCGATCAACAAAGTTATCTTCATACACTGTAAATGCTACTTTTGGATGTTAATGGTACCTGCTGCTTATTTTGAAATCTGATTGAAGATAACCAATGCCTGATTTTGTCTCAACATGGTTTATAATATGATGCCATATTGTACTATTTTTACAGTGTAGGCCTTGAGAGTGGATGAAATTTCATAATCAAACAATACCTTGAACTTTTATCTGAATTAGTTATTTGTCCTGAATTTGCTTTCAAAAAGTTTTCATGATTCCAGTTATTATTTTTGGTTCCAAGGTATTGTGGGACTTGTAGAAAAGTAATAAAGGTGTTATCTATGATGTTTCTTAACAGTTTCTGCCTAGGTTCTATGGGATGCTTCAGCATCTTGAAGATGAAAGTCAAGCTTGTTTCCTGACTCTTCGGGTATTCTATCTAAACCAAGTTTTTACATACAGTTGGAGATTTGTGTATTGAATTTTGTCATTTCCAATCTAGATATCTCTTATTTCTTATGTTATAACTTTCAATTTTTCTGTAATTATGAATACTCTTGCAGCCATATTTATCTCTGTTGTTTTCCTTATTTTTTATTGAGTTTTGAACCTTATGTATATGCTTCAAAGTTTGATGAAATGCTCACTTTATCCCAGACGGAGAAGCCAGGGATTTGTAGATGGTGAGTTGTTTTACTACACTGAAGAAGCATCTTGTCCTACTATAGTAATGGCAAAGATTACTGTATATGAAAATAGTGTACAAACCTAGTTATTTTACTTTTATCTTTTGACCATCTGTCCATTATATCAATGACTTCAGAGTTTGTATGAGCCCAAATTCCTATAAAACACCAGAATAGATCTACAAACAACTTGTCAAACAAATTTACTTACAATTTCTCTTGGGTGTTCACGTTTTGATCCTGTTCAAAATTTTTATGTTACAGAAGCTGACTTTTGTTTAGGCAAAAGGGGAGGAGAAGAAGAAAAGAAGGCAGGAAGTCGATTTCTTTTGGAATACATTCCTTAAAAATTTTATGTAACTTCTTCCTAATTTCAAGTTCCCTACATTTGATTTCTTGAAGGCAGGGCAGTAGTGATGATGATGATAAAAAAAGCGAAGAAGTAAAAGATAAAAAGAAGGTTGGAATACAATCATCTTAATTTCTGCATCATTTTCTTTAATAACTTAATGCATCTTTCCTTAAACTTTTCTTATTTTTCTTCTTCAAAATAGACAATAATTGAGAGTAAGAGCAGCAACAATGAGGAAGAGGAAAGCCAGCTTGAGTGTCACAGCACAAGTTCTGACTTGGTACTGCTCAAGGGCTTTTACTTTCGACCTGACCAAGTATAGGGAGTCATGAAACTATTGAGGATCTATTCATGGGTTTAAGGAGGCTTAGCTAGCTTGTATTCCAAATCTAATGGGTGACTCTTTGTACATATATTAGTTTGTCATGTACCCAAGATGTTGTATGTATTTTATAATAAACGTAATACTATTGGTGCAAGTGAAATCGAATAAAAAACAACTCTATTACTAACACTATTTTGTAATAAATTCAAGTAGTAGTTATTTTTTTAAGATCCATAATACTATGTTTTTTACTGTACAAGCTATTGTAGTAAATACTGTAGTAATAGAATTAATCTTGGTGTTTTTGAGCAAAAACACCGAAAATGACTAGTCTCGTAAAAACGTCAAGGAAAAAAAAAATATTTCGACGTTTTAAAAATATCGAAAATTTTTTTGACTGTTTTTCTCTTGGTGTTTCAAAAGTGTCAAGAAAAAGAATCGGAAAATCTTTTTCAGCAATTTTTTTTCACTTTTTGGGATATTTTTGAAACGCTGAAAATACTTACAAATGTTGTGGTGTGATATGGTACATCTGATTCTTTATAAGATGTATGACGCCCTTATTATCATAAAAATAAGAATACCTTGAGAGAAATTAATTTTACTTGCCAAATTTTTTAACCATATAGTTTTTTTAATTGTCTCTATAATCGCTGTATATTCGGACTTTGTTGCAGACAATGTCATAATTGATTATAAGGTATATCTCTAACTAATAGAATCACCACAAAAGGTGAAAAGATAATCAGTTAGAGATTATTATCGATTAAGATTTTTAACATAGTCTGAATTAACGTAGTCCACAATATTGTCATCTTAAATTGTGTTTATGTCGAAACATAAATTAACATTAAGAGTATCTTTAATGTATTTCAATAACTACTTCACGACTTATCAATACTCTTTTCTTGAATTTGCTAAGTAGTGGCTAACAACATTAATTGCTTGTGTAATATTAAGTTTTATGTACACCATAGTATACATCAAGGTTCTAACCAAGGTTCGCAGTTTCGGCCGAAACCGAAACGTTTCGGTTTCGGCCGGAACCGCAACGAAACCTGCGGTTTCGTATCGGTTAGGGTACTGTTTATTACTGTTCATCTTCGCTAACGAACGCACGCGGGAGCGGGAGCTCGCCGGGCGCGCGCGGGCGGGCGGGAGCTCGCCGGGC